>JAULBZ010004234.1:0-15068 GCA_032360805.1 Neoturris breviconis | reverse complement strand
CTTCTCTCTTGACGTTTAACGCTATGAGAAAAGGAGCGTTAAACGTCAAGAGAGAAGAAGCCCTGGGAACGAGGTTGATGTTTGAGATATCAGTGAGATTATGTCTCTTCTCCTTCACCTTTTCAAAAATGCATACGCAAATAGATAGATAGCTTGACAGGAGGTGGGATTTAAACATTTTCCTTGCATCTGATGCAGAAATTGAATAATCACTGTAGGCGGAAGCTATGCTACAAAACCACGTGGCTATTTACTATTATTTCGACCAATAAATAATCGCTGGTCAACCCGTATAAATCGAAGCATACTTACTAATCTTCTTTAGTTGATCTACCGGTAACCGAAAGATATATCAACAAAACTGTAACCAATAGAATAGCCACCAAGATAACGGTACCGGCAATTCTACGTTTGAATCCTGATATCATGTTCGGTCGATTAGCTGTCTCTACCCTTGATGTATTACCAGTCACATATTCCTAAAATATAAAATATGTACATGGAGAAAGATGTTAAGTCAACGAGCTTGCAATTAATTAGTTTCTTCGGTACGAAGAAACCAATCAATTGCAAGATCGTTGACTCAGTACTTTTCTCTGTAGACGTTATTTTTAAGATGCTCCCTAATGTTTATCAAATTTCATTTTGAACCAGTAAAATCCCCGTGGACAAAAACCTGTTCAAAGTCCGCAGTAAAGACGCTAGAACAACATCGAACGACGCTTTGAAACCCGAAGTTTTGAACCCACTGAAATACTACGAACCTATGCAAATGAAGACATCCTATTGGTAGAAATTGACGTCACACGTCAATCTCTACCAATGGAATGTCTTCATTTGGATTCCGCGAAGAATTTTACGCTAATGCAAAACGGCTTTTAGATTTTTTTTGGAAATATCTTCCTACTAAAGTCCATATGAAAGTTTATCGTATTAGTAATGTATCCTGGAAAGAATGAATACTGGTGAAGATATAAGTGATCGAAGTTGTGGGAAACAACAACAACAAAATGTTGTTATAAAACAATCTTAGTAGCCAAGATTCTGATATGGGATCGTTATGACTGTCTTTTTTGTAGATAATAATCTTGTTAATTAACATCTTTTTAAAGGTATTAAATTTATAAACATGAAATTAATTATCGCTCATAGTTTATACACCGCATTTTATATAGTAACTTCCGAACCATTATAGCGATGAAATCGATATAGATCTATTTGACACATAATGACTAAATTTGACCATCATATCTTCGGTAGATCAAAAGATATATTCTTAACGAGTGTGAAAATAGTTAAGAGTTAGGGAGTTAGAGAGTCGTGAGTTGGAGAGTTGGGGAGTTGCGAGTATGGGAGTTGGGAAGTTGCGAATTTGCCGAGAGCCGATTGTGTTTTTTTTGAAAATCAACAAATTAAAGTCACCAGAAGTAATCAACTAACATTACTTGAGGAACTGCAGCTTCTAGAATCATTTCATTTCAAATAAAAATTAAGATGCATTGATATTTCTAATTTAATACCATTCCATCGATTCCAGTAGAATTCAGGTCAAGCTTTCCTGTTTCTTGAAACTCTTTCACACATTTTTTCATTTTTTCACTGACGTTCCGGTTGAATTCTGGTCAAGCTTTATAATCTCCTTTGTAAACCGTTCTACTATAGTCTTCTCAACCTTGAAATTACTTGTCAACCTTAACACGTCACTCTTTAACTTTATAAGTTCATTGGACAGTTCGTCTATTGGCGAGTATATATTTGTGTTATTTATCCTTCGTTGTAAACCATAGGTCTGTAAACATACCACCATTCCATATACAATCAATATTAAAGGAAAGATACCACATAATCTTTTTTTTCTTCTTTTTATGCGAACCCAGAGCATAGTGTTACATAGATTCTAGCTATATATTTTCTTTCACAGTCTAATTCTCCCATACGGGAAATGTTCGAACTTTTTCTGTGGACCAGAACTGGATATAAATCTGTCATTGGATGTATTATAGTTCACAAGCTACGTGTTAAGAAAGAAGATGATTAGGTAAACCTGCTTGAACTTAAACATGAACCTAAACCTGGTTGTATTATATGATTCAAGTTGCAGTGTAAACTTTCAAAACACTTTTAATTATATCCGCCATTATCATTGTAATTACGTTGTAAATATCAAAGCAATTATGAACTTCAACTTCCGTGACAATTCATCTTTCATACCTATGCACCATTTTGAGTAATTAACATATCTCACTGATTTGTAAAGTATTTTTTTATTAAGTTCTATCCGCCATTATCGTTGTAATCACATTAAAATAATTATTAACTCCCACTTCAGTGACATTTTCATTTTTCATATTCGGCCAATAATTTACGTATTACATCTGGTCTGCGTTTATTAACATGCTACTAAGGATATTAATGCTACCCAAATAAGCGCCGCAAGCGTTTTTAAATGACTCCCGGCTCGGATGCCATTTACTGTTACTTGCATTTACTTAAATTCGATACAGCGCATTTTTAAAGATATTCGGTAACCGTAAAATTAGCACAACTCTCCAACTCTTGACTCTAACTTTACCGACTTTACCGTATTCGTTCTTAACCAAACTACCTATTTAATGCTTAAAATGTTTTTAACATGTTCTTAGCAATATCTCTTTTTGATCGGTTGGACGACATATTAAAAGGGATGTATGAAAACAGGTTTGTCGTTTGTTTTTTCCCAAATTTTCGGATTAAAATTTTGGCACTTTCCAACCTTTTCACTAAAATCAGAGAAACTCCTGTGAAATAAACTGCAAACAGAATGAAAAAACTTTTGTAGAACTCTTTTAATAAATATTTTAAGAAAGTACGGTTTTAAAACCTAATGAGTCATTTAAAATTAATTGTGATGACGTCATCGACAAATGCTGACATCAGCAAATATATTTGGCACCATTTTGTTCCTTTTGTAATGGACTATAAGTCTGAAAAGTTTCATTTCAATCCTAATAGTCATTCAAAAGTCATGAAGGGGGGAGCCCAAAAAAGGCCATTTTCATCCTATGTATATCAATGTATTGTTAGGAGAAGAGGTGGGTGTGTAGGAATGAAAGTCTTTATGACGTCATAATGACAGAAGTTTTGTTATTAAGTACAAAGAGAGAAAAGGTAAAGAGAGGCTTTCTAAATCCGCTCTTTTATAGTTTCTATTATACCTTTGTATGTATACTTTGATTGTTGCTTCTGTTGTGTTTTGTTTTGAACAAGAAGCCAGCATGTTAGCGCTCAGTGTCTTAGACAAATGAGAGTACGATTCATGCTGATAAATTGGTGGACTCAAAATGAAAACTAAAAAAATCCAAAACAATATATGTATTAAGACAAAACCCATTGGCAAAAACATGTTCAAAGTCCGCAGTAAAGACGCTAGAATAGCATCAAACGAGGTTGTTCTAACGTCTTTACTGTGGATTTTGAACAGGTTTTTTTCCCACTGGGGAGGATAAATACAGTATATACAATTCATCAAAATATTTACATATAAACACTTTCTACATCTATTACAATACATTTGATAGCAACTTCAGTTCCAGGCCTCTCTTCATAATTTCGCATATCAGAAAGAATGGGAATTTCAGTGGTTCGAATTTTAACACGTGATATCATTTTGGTCCATTAACAAAATTCTTCTTCTCTGACGGTGGCGATGATGAGTTACTTCTAGAATGGAACAGATTGTTGCTATAGAAACGTTGTTTAGCATAACATAGTTGCCTGATGTGGTAGTCATATTATTTGGAGAGAAAAACACGCTATATTTCATGCACCACACGACGTCAAGGAACGACGTCGGAACAATGTCGGAACAACGTCAAAATAGCGTCGCGACGTTGTTCCAGCATCGTGATCCAAGCGTTTTAGCTACAATTGGATAACAGTGAGTCTAACGATTCTTATTGGTCACAGACACCGGCAAACGTCAATCTTATTAGCGAAATATATAATAATGAGAAGAAGACCAACATAATTTTACTTACCCATCAGCTGTACTGCCGGTAACCGAAAGATACACCAGTAATACAGAAACAAGTAGAATAATAGCCAAGATGATGACAGCGATTGTTTTACGTTTAAATCCTGATATATTACCATCTCTTGTACTTAGTCCTGAAGACACATTATTATTGATGAGTTCCTGGAAAAAATGGACGTGTTTCAAAGTAGACGCTTGTGTTCTCAGAAAAAATGGACGAGTGTTTGGTTAAATTGATCTTCTAAAATAGTTACGCCAATAGCTATTACTTTGATTATAGATAACTAAGCCTAGTTCTATGTAAGCACAGTTAGGTATCCACGAGGAAGGGTGTCGATTCTAAAACGTCGTAAGTGATTGGGCCATGTTTGCAACCAAGTGGTACTCTTTGTTGTTGTTATTGTTGTTGTTGTTTTCGTTGTATTTATAAAATATCCTACTGGGATATTTATATGCCTTTACGGGCATCATCTGTAGGGGAGTGTTTTTTGAGTATAGTGTTCAGCTTAAAAGTTGAGCACTATACTCAAATAACACTCCTCCACAGGTGATGCCCGGCAGTTATATTCAGGCTTGCTTTATACGCGAACGGTCTATGTACAAACCATCGAAAATACCAGGAAATCTAAATTTTACATCGAATGCGCGCTAATATTCAAACGAATATCAACCAAAACCAAAGAAATAAACCAAGTTAATTATTTAATTGTATAAATGTTATTGCGGACTGAGAGAAAAGAGATATAAAGAGATTCTACTGAATGTGTATAAATCGAGTTAAATAAGGGCTGATAAGCGCTGAATATGGTAAAATGTGTATATTTAGTTGTCTATTATTAAGGTTTATTTTTTATTTTATCTGAATATATAGCTAAAGTTATAATAAGCGCTGAATATGGTAAAATGTGTATATTTAGGTTTATTTTTCATTTTATCTAAATATATCTAAAGTTTGAAATATTTTCTACCTATTATTCTCGCTACATACGATGTACTATCACCTGATCGCGGACTTTGAACAGGTTTTTGCCCACTGGGGGTGACATTCGCCAACGCTGGGTTTCTCCTCTCTATATCAACCGCCTCCCTCTAATGTACACCCCTCTCCCACCACACTCAAACCTACTCCACCAAAAAAGAACATTTTAAATCAACCTCCCTGGGCATTTATGATCAGGTGAGGTTTAGAATCAGATGAATATACAATCTGATTTGCCAGCCTTCTACAGTTGTTACTTGCTCGTATTCCGACCACATCCCAGTAGGGAAAAACTTGTTCAAAGTCCACAGTAAAGACGCTTTATTGCGGACTTTGAACAGGTTTCTGCCCACTAGCCTTATTCTTATAATGGAATTTATGTATTTCATGGAATTTATGAAATGGGGGAGCTAACTCAGTAGGAAGACTTGTTTAAAGTCCACAGTAAAAGCGCTAGCGTCAGCGTCTTTACTGCGGACTTTGAACAGGTTTTTGCCCGCATCTTCATTTACATATAATAACAGATTAATGGATTTTCTCTACTTAACGTCCCATTTCTTGAAAAAGACTTCCTCTTGAATGCTTTCAATTTTTATTAAACACCTCCTTTTCTTAGCTTTATTGACAAAATAGGGTGATTATGCGACTTTAATTAGCCCGATCATGACCATAGGCAGACACATAGAAGTATAGAGATCTTCTTACGCACATAATTCGCTAGTAACTATTTCTTCGTTTGAAATAAATGATGGAGAAGAGTGCCGAGTCAAACATCTTGAAATTTCATTTCATAATATATACACAGCACACTTCTCCAATTGGCAACAAACTTGTAAACAAGTTTTTGACCACTGGGTTTTAACAGACATTGATTTAGAACAAGAAAAGCCTGAAAATAACTGCGTTAAAAACACTCCTCCGTAAATGATATTCGACATTTGTAATCAGACTTGTGCAAAAGACAAATTCATCTCAGGGCTTAAAATAACTGCCGGTCCTCACTGTGGAGGAGAGATTTTTCAGAATATTTTCAGCCAAATTGGCTAAAAATATTCTGAAAAATCTTTCCTCCACAGTGATGATGGACAGTTATTTCAAGCCCTGCAATTTCAAAATTTCGCTCCAAAACCAACTTCTTTGGTAGGGTCAAATCAACTAAAATTTACCAAATTCCACAAAAATGAATCTATGCAGAAGTGTATTAGGCCAACGTACTTGCAATGGATTGGTTTCTTCGGTACAAAGAAACCAATCCATTGCAAGATTGTTGACTCGGTACTCTCCTCTGTAAAGATGGTCCCTTACCGCATCGTGTAATTTCAACCCAGTAACATCTTCGTACTTGGGTGGTTCATCTGCTAATATAGTTGTTGTTAAACTTTTATACGTAGGTAAGGATCGCTTTGATGAATTGGACGGGATAATTGCGTTATCTTTTAAGGGATAGTCACTTATTGATATATTTTCTATCGATGAATGAAGATCAAGTGAAGAAGACGACGTACTAATAACAAACACAGGATTTATATGGCCATGACAATTACACGTGCATTGTTCAAGATAATCACGTGCATCACTTATGTTTACGTCAGCAAAATTATTTTCACGGTCATGCTGACAGATACTTTCATGATCAATATTAACTTCCTCAAATGAGTTATCAGTTTGTGCTGTGTTTGTGTTGTCAATATCAATTGGTTCTCGTAATTCGCTAATATTTGACGGCTCTCCGTAATCACTAATATCTATCGGCTCTCCGTAATCACTAATATCTATCGGCTCTCCTGACTCGTCAAGATATGTCAGTTCTCGTGACTCGTTAATATTTGTCGGTGGAGGTAACTCATCGACATTTATCACGTGATTCGCACATGGTTGATTGTTATTATTTAAAGTCACTTCTTGATCATTTCTTACATCATTCGGTTCAATTGAACATTCAGGGTCAAAACATTCATTTCTTATACCTATTGTCTCGCCTACCTCACTAGTAGTACCAATATCTACAACGACTTCACCCATATCCTAAAGTAAGAAAGACAAATCTTAAATACTGACACCATTGAAAAGTGAGGTTAGAGTGAGAGCACCTTGCCGGCACCTGGCGCCGCAACGTCGTTTTGACTTTGTTTCATCGGTGTTCCGACGTCGTGTGCCCACCGGTCAATGGTCGAATTAAGAGTAAATAATCATTGTTGAGTAAGATGTTTGACCCAATGGGCAAAAGCATGTTTGACATGTTTAGAACATCATCGAACGACTGAACTTTCAGCATGTTGTTTTTGCACACTAGGTAATACACCACATATAGCACACCATACTGTTGAAACTATTTTGACCTTTTCACCTTTACCCTTGAAATGTTTTTTATTGAATGATTTCTAGCAGAACATATCTGTAGTGGGCATGTACCATAACATCACATTTTGCTTTCATGAGTTGCAACTAAATATTATCCCTATCTGGAGAGGAAACCCAATGGGCACACGACGTTGAAACGTCGTCAAAACGACTTTGTGCGCCGGCAGGGAATCACTTAAATACGTTGTGTGTCCATAGTGCGCTCACGGGACAATACGTCAAATCAACGTCGATAAGATGTCACTTTAACGTCGCTACGTTAAATTTGACGTCATTACGTCGTTAATATAACCTCTGAATATATAACGGGAACAGAAACTAATCGTTCCCAGCCTCTTTTATCTTTACTAGAAGCTAAAGAAACCAGAAGAAACCGTGGGACATCGATATCGAAACAACAGAAAGGAAGTTATCATAAAGGCCACGAGTCAACGATCTTGCAATTGATTGGTTTCTTCGTTGAATTTGCACCCTTTAAACGAGTAAACATAGATTTTATCCAACAATATGTGTATAGTTAGTTGTACGAAGCCGTGTATAATTAAAGCACGTTATACAGACGTAAATCTTTTCTTGAGATCGTATTTACATGACCTTCAAACTTCAAATAACCGGCAAAAACCTGTTCCAGGTCAGAAAAATAACGTTAGAACAAGTTCTGTGAATGTTGTTCTAGCGTTATTTTGCTGATTTTGAACAGGTTTTTGTCGACTGGGAAATAGCGTTTACATTTGACAGTACATTCTCAAAAGAGTAGCTAAAATTAAAAGTTATCAATACTCGAATAAATTCACTCACTTCTTGTATGATGATTCTTTATAAATCCAGTCACTAATAAAAAGTATTTTTAAGTTCTAACTATCTATCTATCTTACTCAATGTTTATATTTTAATTCTATCAGTTCGCTGTATGTATGATTGATTATTAATCAGAGCCATCCCTTTAACTAAAA
The DNA here is from genome assembly GCA_032360805.1 of Neoturris breviconis. NCBI lineage: Eukaryota > Metazoa > Cnidaria > Hydrozoa > Anthoathecata > Pandeidae > Neoturris > Neoturris breviconis. The sequence goes on along the minus strand of JAULBZ010004234.1, from coordinate 6,763 downwards.
GCTTTAGCTAAAACTCTAAATCTATACATTCCAATTAACCAATGTAATTATAAATATCTGCACCGTGACATTGCAAAAGTCTTCATCGTAGAGATTTTTATTTTTATTTAAAACAGTGCACTGTTGCCATGGTTACTTTGTAAATTTCATCTGCGCAAGAGATATTCTAATTTTTGTCATGTAATGTTGTGTATTTTGTTATATCATGTTGTGTCAGTATGCCTTTCACTTTTAACTCGAACAATAGACTTCTTATGCCCTTCGCACGACCTTATAATATTAACAGCTACATGCTGATAAAAAACGCATGCAGCAGATCTTTGTCAGCTTCTTAATCCGGCAATACACGTAGTGTTTTACGGATTATAGGACCGAATAATAGTTACATGAAAGAGTGCTCCCAATGGACTTGTTCAAAGTTTATAGCAAATCTAGTGGGCAAAAACATGTTCAAAGTCCGCAATAAAGGTGCTAGAACAACGTCACAACGTCTTCGACATTGTTCTAGAATTTTCTGTTATTGAACAAGTCTTTTAGTAGACTTCTAAGTAACATTGAAAAGGCGATCTTAGTGGACGTTATTCTAGCATTTTTACTGCTGACTTTGCACAAGTCTTTGCACACTGGGAAGACACTAGAACAACGTTAAGAAGGTGTTAACTCTTTTCTCACTGGACACAAAACGTCGGACCAATGTTGAAGCAACGTCAAAACGACATCGAATGTCATTTTGGACGTTATTTCAACGTTGTTCCGATGTCGTGTGCCGGCAGGGTTGTGACGATCATGATCTTTTTCCTGCAGGCACCCGACGTTGGATCAACGTCGAAACAACGGTTAAAACGACGTCGTTTCGACGTTGATCCGACACGTTGATCTGACGTTGTGTGTAGGCTAGTATTCCAAATTTTCTTTATATTAATATTTTAGGGTATTATGTTATTAAAAATAAGAAGAAAATTTATTTACAATCATTACCCCCTGAAAATGTGAAAAATTAAGTTAAGGTTAAGCAAGGAATTTAGTGTCAACATAAACTTCTTTCTGTTTGACCAATGGACAAAAACTGCAGCAAAAAAGGCTAGAACAACGTCTTTATCGTTGTTTAGTGTCTTCAACATGGCTCTAATGCGTATTTACTGTGGACTTTAAAAATAAGTTTTTTGACAACTGATTGACCAGTAAGTGTGATGCGGATAATCAAAACCGGCTACACAAATGTTTACAGATGTTATTCCGGGTTGGCAATAACGCAAAATATATAAGTTTTCGTCTGATCTTATACTTATCGATGTAACGGATATTTAGTAGAAGGCGTATAGAGAGAGTAGTTCCTAGACAATCCTAAATTTTGCTGTGAAAGAAATAATTATACATAACAATAAAAGGATATCTTACAACCTCGTTCCCAGGGCTTCTTCTCTCTTGACGTTTAACGCTATAAACGTCAAGAGAGAAGAAGCCCTGGGAACGAGGTTGGATATCTTATATACCCAGCCAGCAAAAACCTGTTCATATAACTTTATATTATAATTTTAAGGTTTGTAAGAAAAAATATCGTATTTCTTCTATCTGATTTTGTAATTAAGTTTTATGTACACGTTTCATTCTAAGAAAATACCTGGTACAAAATACCCTCCAATGAATGCCCTCCTCTCCCTTTGCGCCTTTACCACTCTCTTTACATGTTGTTCTTACGTTGTCCTAGCATCTTTACTGCTGACTTTAAACGACTTTTTTTTTGCCAAAACTCGATCGAATTGTTGTGTCTTGACAAAATAAAACAGAATTTTCGTGAACTTTATTTAGTAATCTTATCAGTTTTTGTTTATACAACTTCGTTCTAAATTGTTTAATACATGGTTTCGCTCCAATTGGGCAAAAACTTGTTCAAAGTCCGCAGTAAAGACTCTAGAACAGCGTCGCTCGACGTTGTTCTAGCGTCTATACTGCTGACTTTGAACAAGTTTTTGTCTACTAGGCTGTAGCAGTCAGGTAACATTTAATTTAACCAACGTCGAATAGCATTGATGTCTAGACGTCGATTACGTCATGTCGACTTTGATTTGACGTCGCGTGTCGGTTATATTTTTTACTCTTGCTGAAAGTTTCTTGGGGATCACACGATGTCGATAAACGTTCAAACAACATTAAAACGACGCCGTGACGTCGTCTTGACGTTATTTTAACGTTGATCCGACGTCGTGAACCTACAGCCTCTCTGAGGTATATTTCATACGATGGTATTAAAACATTATAATACTTGTTTCTAAGATTAACAATTTAAAAATTGTGCAATTGTTCAAAGTCCGCAGCAAAGATGCTAGAAATCAACGTTTTCAACGTCTATTTTGCTGACTTTGAACAAGTTTTTGCCCACTAAGTTTATTCTTACTTACGTTATTTCAACTGTAGCTATTTCCTGTCGTCTATATATACTTTTAGTTTATATTTAGAAACACTGAAATAACAATATGTATGGTAGATTTGAACCAATCAAATTGTAAGATTTGAAGGAAGAAACCAATCAAATTGTAAGATCTTTGGCTTAACCTCTTACGGTAATGAAAGTACTTTCTCAGGCGGATATAAAAAATATAATCTCTCTTAAAAATCACATCATTTTGGTGATCTATGCACGTCAAGCTTAATTTTTCGGAAGAATCAAGTTTTAACTCTGAAAAACGTTCCTGCTCTCCGTATTTGAAAAGTCAAGAAGCCCTGGAAACGAGGTATTAACTTTCTTGTTATAAAAAAGCGTGTAATTTGAAATCGTAAATTTATCACAATTTTCAAACGAATACCGACGAAAACCGTAGAAAAAAAGTTTTTGTTTTGTTTTTAGTTTTGGGGACCGAGAGAGTACCGAAAATCTAACGAATATGTATCCGAGCTAAACAAGCGAAAGTCTGTATCGTGGGCTAAATTTTAATGAATCGGCAAATTGTTTTGGAGAGCAACTTCTTCGCCAACCAGAGTAAAAAGGAGAACTTACACGTCTTTCCAGAATCATGTCTTTTCGTAAATCAGGAACGTATTGATTAAAAAAAAATTCTCGAAACAATAAAGTTTTACTAATCAGTAAGAAAAGGAATGACATCAGAACAAAAAAAAAATTTTTTTAGGTATTTTGATTAGATTAATATTATATATATGTAAACAAACAACGAGGATGTGAAAGTGCACGATTTAAAAATCTCTGATTATCAGCACACTCTAGTTGTTTAGAGTTTGTGAACGATATTTTTTCTCAAATGTTTTCCGTTCATCCATAGTTCGAGAAATGCATTTTTAAAACGAGTGTGAGAATAGTTAGGAGTTAGAGAGTTGTAGAGTTGGGAAGTTGCGAGTATGGGAGTTAGCCGATTTTTTATTTTTTTGAAAATCAACCAAGTTGATAATAATTTATCTAGTTCCGTTTCCTGATCCACAGACGAGCTCTTATTTCAAACACTTAGTTCACAAGTCACAGTTAATTAAGAAGGTGTGTAGCTAAACCTAATTCCAGCCGGCAAAAATCTGTTCAAAGTCAACAAAATAACGTTAGAACAACGTTCTTTGAACGTTGTTCTAACGTTATTTTGTTGACTTTGAACAGGTTTTTGCCGACTGGGATTGACCTAAACGGAGGCTTCTAAACGGGTTATGTTACATGGTTTATATTTCTCTCTCTCTCTCTCTCTGCATTGTAAATCATAACAGATTTTAAAATTATTTTAATTAAATTATATCCGCCATTATCTTTGTAACCATACCGTAAATATTAAAACGATTATGAACTTCTTCTTCAGTGACTTTTCATTTTTCATACTTAGGCGCCATTTTGAATGAAAAATCTGGCCTAGTTGCTCTCTGTAATTTTAAGTTTTATCCGCCATGTTCTTTATAATCACATTCTAAATATTAAAATATTTATCAACTCCCACCCTTCAGTGACATTTCATTTTTCATCGCCACTATTTCAAGTTTTACATCTGGTCTGCGTTATTTACATGCCACCCAAATAAGTGTCCCAATTTGGGTACTTAGCATTTTCAAGTGACTCCGCCCCTTGGACATCATTCACTATTATTTAGATTTACTTAGATTCGATACGGTGCTTTATTGAAAATTTTCGGTAACCGTAAAATAAGAGCAACTCTCCAACTCCCTAACTATCACTCAGAGTAGTCTTTACCTCCGCACCGAAGAAAAACATTGATTTTAAAAAGCCGTACGATAATTTCAATTTAATCAGCCTTAAATGAATAATTTAATTACCATTTCAATCATCATTATTGCTAATGATTTGTTAATACTTAAAGGTACAAAATCACCCTGAGATGTTTTTTTTCAAATTTTTCCTTCTGTAGTCTAGATGAAAGTTCATATTGTTACTAACATATTCTGAAGATTTGACTCCATAAGAATGAATATTAGTGGAGATATAATTGATTAAAGTCGTTGGAAATTATGTATTTTCTATGCTCACTGTGTGGCAGCCATCTTGTTTGACAAACATTTCCTGTTTTCAGAGAAAAGAACTGCTTGTTTTGCCACTTCTTGACATTTTTAGACTCTGAATTGTTCTGAGTATGTTCAGTGTGTGTCACTTGACATAGATTGAAATTGAAAATTTGACCAAAAAAGGGGATGTACTTTTAAGAAACGAAAAAAAAAAAATCAATTAGGGCACCCGATATTTCATACACGGATTTTCTTGAGGGATCTTGTTTTAATCTAAAAACGACTAAATGACGGTCCATGGCTCTTCGACGTGCGTAGTTTTGGTGGTGTGGATTAATTCTAGGTGCCAAACTAGAAACGCATGGCTATTGCAGCTATGTAATCAAATCGGGGACATAATCGAGATATCGGAACATGGAGATGCAAACCAAAATTAACACCGATGTCTTCCTTGCAAGAACCACGATAAACGGAAATGTAGAACCAAGTTTCTAACTTCTGATTTAAAATTAAGAATCTGAAATAATTCGATAAGGACAAATGATGTAGGTAATAAGCCTGTATTTCTAGACTATAACCGCGATCGCGTCTGTGAGTACAGTACAATGCAGACCATCAGTTTTGCGTCCGTAAGGCGGCGTGACCTGTACGTAGAAATACGTGTTCGTGGTTAGCTAGTCTGGTCTCTCCGGAGATGTCACGTGGGGGGTATGGCATAGTTCTTCATTACACCACCGTCCACACTGCTAGTAAGGTACGTATATTCGCCAGTAGAGGCATTAGCCAGGAAACTGTAGGTTGACTATGATCAATTAATTTTGTTAATCCTTACATCATCATCAACAGATGACGGCGAACCTTTAAAAATGTTGTGTTGAATGTGATTACTGCATTTTTCTAACTCTTATTTGATGAATATCTCCTCCTCATCTCAACTAGATCCAGAGACTCGTAACGTAGATTAATATTTCAGTGTCTTCTGAGAAAAGTCTTATGTCTTATGGGGATGTTTTTCAACAAATTATTTACAAAAAGATCTCTTTTGGCGACTTTCAGATAGATCCTTGCTATCCGTTATACCTTTATACTCAGCTGAATATTCATTTCGTTCGTTACAGTAAAATTAAATTATTCAGTCTTAGTTTCGGATAAGTGTTTACACTTGAAAACAGAAGTGTTGTAGCAAGTCGTAAAATTGATGTACGCAACTTGCAATTTAAAAACCAACTCGTGAAATTGATATACCAACTTGTGATTTTCAACTCGCACTTTAAAAAGCAACTCGCACTTTAAAAACCAACTCGTGGAATTAATGTACCAACTCGTGATTTCAAAATTGCAACTCGCACTTTAAAACGCAACTCGTAACTTAAAAGCAACTCGTGAAATTGATGTACCAACTCGTGGAATTGATATGTTGATATACCAACTCGTGGAATTAATGACCAACTAGTGATTTTCAAATAAAAATATGTCCAGGAATTATTTCACCGGTTAATTGTAACCGGTGTAACTCCCTGGATCCACCGCTGTACTTAATACAGAAGGTACAAGTAGGTACAAAAGGTACGACGGGTAGGTAGTAAGGTCGCTGCACAATGTAGGTGTAAGTACGAAAGGTATGGGTAGGTACGGTTGGTACACTATGGTATATGGTATGTATATATATATGCATATGATCATATATATTTATATATAGGAAATATATATATATAAATATGATGATTATGCCAAAACCTGCCTAATTTAGATGGAAATGGTAAAGATGGCAGACGGAAGAAGCCAAACCAGAGTGACGTCCAAAGTGTTGAGTTGGGTTCCACATCTATATCTCTGTTTACAATTTTAATTTTATATATGTTGTTGCTAGCTGAACAGCAGAGCACTGAATGGGCTATTTCATTTTGGTAGTGACTTTCTACACATTAGCTATATAGCTAGATAGCGCTCATGCATCAGAGTTTTGAACCAGTATTTTCAAGATTGCGGAAGTTGGGTGCTGCAGACCCTAGGTTCGCAAGCGAAAACTTTTTGACAGCCAAGATATCGGACAGAGGCCAGTAGGCAAGAGGCTATTAGATCTATAGGCAGTAGGCTACTAGGCTCTGTCCGGCAACAGGTAGACCACCGTTGTTAAGGGGCCTTCGACAAAAAACTTATGTCACGCTTTGCGGACATTTCCGTTACACCGGTGTTTAGGGGGGATCTGACCTATTTTCAGAGCAATTTTTTACATGCCGTTACAAATTAGTAATTATCTCAAAAAGTAAATAATTTTTTTAAATGGGGTAAAAAGCAAATGAAAGGTGAACAAATT
>JAULBZ010004233.1:0-15071 GCA_032360805.1 Neoturris breviconis | reverse complement strand
ACTTGATTCTTCTCTAGCTAGGAAAACGAGCTGTTCTGAGATACACGCGTATGCTAGTAAAAATACTGAAATGGAGAGCAGCTAGAGAATAAGAAAACCTATTTCTCAGAACACCTCCCATTGGCTGCTTCTGTATATATTATTTCCTGAGCAGTCGCTTGTTGTAAGCCAACTTGAATAGGTAAAAATAAATCATTCCTTGACTTGACTATAGAAAGCTTCCCTACCGTGCTAGAAATTATTGAAAGATTCTCTAGATGTTACATATCCAGTTTACAATCAAATTAGTTAAAACTATTGCTAATACTGATGTTAATATTTAATAATGTATTACCAATTTATTCAGTGGACAACAACTTGTTCAAAGTCCGCAGTAAAAACGTGAGAACAACGTCGAACGACGCTAGAACAAGTTTTCGCTCACTGAGTATTTAGAGAAATTTTACACTTCTATTCTAAATGGATATGGGAATTATTTTATTAATAATTACAATCTATTTTTGAACGTAAAGGATTGAGCAAAAAAACTTGCATATACAATAAACAGATTAATACAAAAGGCTCAGAGTTCCTTGTCTCGATTGTTTTGCTACTAACTCGATCATCATATCTCGGTTAATTAATTGAATGCTTATGTTTCTGTTCGAGAAGATAATGAAATGTTTCATTGTACACATATACTTTCCATTTGACATAAAAAAATTAAAAATAGACACTACCTAGAGAGTAAAGACTTGTTCAAAGTCAGCAGTAAAGACGCTAGATCAGCGTCGAAGACATTGTTCTAGCGTTTTTATTGCCGACTTTGAACAAGTGTTTGCTTACTGAGTAATGAATTTTAATTTTAAACAGATCCCTAATCATGGAAAAAAATTATTACTCTTTTCATTATAAAGTTGAACGTTTATTATCAATAGGCCAGTTATGATTCGTCTTAGAACTTAATCCCGGTTGGTCAAAGTAATCAAAACATCCTGAGTAATGGAGGACGACAGGAAATTTCGAGTTGAATAACAGCTGACTTTTATTATTATTATATTTTAATGATCGAGATATTATCAGCGATATTTTTGGAATATAATGTTTGTTTGTACCCCCTGATTATCGTGAGCGATCATTATTAAAAATATATGATATGTGTTTGTAATTAAACTTGAGAGCTGCTCTGTTTCTCTAGAAGAGTTCGAATTCAGTTTGGATTAAAAGCATTTATATAGATACTACTTTATGTGAGAAATAGATGCATATTATTTATGAACTTTAATTCACAAAGACAAGATAAAGTGTCTGCTTGAAATAAATAAATGAAAATGTAAAACGAAGAAGAAGAAAAAGAAAGAAAATGTTTTGATTTTTTACGATGATTTTAAGTAGATTTATAGCTACAGCTGTTTTGCATTTAGCAACTGTAAAAAAATGTAATTGTCTCAACCAGATATAATCAAGGAGTTTGTCACGCACAAAATCTGTAAATGAACAAGGTCTATGCGTTTAATAGAGCTACATTTCGAAAATTTCATCAGTGAGCATCCGTTTTTCTTTTGAAAGAAACACTTTATCTTTATCGCCGTTACAAAATTTTTCTTTTCTTCGCCGTTAAGCGAATTTGTTCGTATCTTATTCAATCATTCGCCTTGCCAATTGCGTTTTTGTTACTTAATAATTATTTAGTAAAATCCACTATTTATACTTGTTCATCACTAATTGAGTAGTCGCCTGTCCACTGTAGATCAGAAGCGTTTATATAAACGACACCTGTCGATTTGACAGTGTAACAACATCCACAGAGTTATTCTAATCGGTTGGTTTAGTTATTCTTATACATAGAGCTGGAGACATTCTGTGTACAATTGGAAAAAGAACAATCCATTTGAATTTCACATGTTATGTTATCGACTTCGTTGAGTACTCCACGCAAGTAATATATTGAAGATAGTGAGAATTTATGTGTTCTGTTTTTCGTTTAAAGAGTATCTTTTTGGACTATCTATGTTTCATTCAAAATAACTACTAGTTTTCGAGGATTATTGGTTAAAGAAGAGGTGACTCTTTGACATTTCACCTTCAACTGTAATACAATGAAATAAGTCACACTGGCTTCAAACGACACTATGCGGTTATATGAGGATGAACCATTAACAACACGATGTCATTCTTTGACATCAACTAGCGAATGCGTTGTACGTAGACGTCGGAAAATTACAACGCCACGGTCGAAAGCTAACAGACATTCATGGTCTGAATCAACGTTTAGTGAGAAAAATAATAATGAGAGTAGTAATATTATTAATAATCGTTATTCTTGGACTGATGGAGCTGTGACTAAAACAATGGTGCATACAATGGTGCATACTCCACGTAATACTCCACGTAGGTTTTATACCATGAGTGAAATATTAAAACGTAACTCATGGACTGGAAGTGATACAAAATTATCGACCTTGTGTGAAGTTGATAATAACTTTTATATCAATAAAAGAAATGCAGTTAGCATTAATAATCTAGCTGACAAAAAGTCTACAGAAAGTAAATGGAGTGAACTAAAGCGAAAAATTAGCATTTCGGTAAGTTCCTTTGTTGACGATTTTTTTTTTACTGATATTTCAAGTAGAGTGTCACTGTTAAATATGATGTATCTAACGTCCCCGTAGGGAAACTCTTGATCAAAGCCAGCAGTAAAGACGCTAGAATAGCGTTTGAGACGTTGTTTTAGCGTATTTACTGTGGATTTTGAACGATTTTTTACCCGCACTTGCGATCCATATTCACACCAATATATATATAATATCCCTTATTGAAAATTGGCTATGCTACATTTATTTTCCTTGAAGTCTGTGTAAAATCATCTTCCTGGTAAGTTAATTGTCTAGAATAAACCACGTGTACCCAGTAGATAAGGACGTTAGAAGCTAAAGCGTTTTTTTTGCGGACTTTGAACAAGTTTTTGCCCATTGTGTAGGTTTTCCTTCAAAATTCAAAATGTCAAATTGAGGGTTTTTGGTCACAACCTTTGGTGGATATACAATCTTGGAAATTAAATTAGAGACATTTTCCAAATTTCGACAAACAATACACTCACAAGTAAAATAAAAATGCGGAAAACGATCATAGATTTATCGAGTAGATTTAAGACTTAGGATCTTTGGAGTTTTTCTAAACTCGACGAACTCCGTTGTTCACAACAGCCTAGTACCCAGGTTTTTGGAATAAATTTTCGGGCCATTCGTCTTGCTAATCAAAATTTTACACTTTTTCTCCAAGTTGAAATTTCGACTTTTTGCAAATATTTCACTTTGACTACAGTATTTTTGTCCAAGATCGTGGTTCAATTATTAAAAATAAATTCCATTTATTCGTCATACGACACCTTTTCCAGTTATCAAATCCCACATATTTGTAAAGTGTTACTCAAGTGTTTACCTACCGCTGTAATATCATATTAAAAATATGTTAACTTTTAAATGTGTCAAATATTAAGTTGTTGATTGGTTGTAGAGTACACGCCTTCACATTTTGTTGACACCAAGTCACTCCTACGACATGATTTACTGCGGACTTTGTTTGGAAGAAAGTAAAAACATGTTTTGTCTATCTGTATAATGAGGTTTAACTAAATCTCCTTGATGTGGTATATTCTATAAAAAAGCATTAGATTGGATTGCCTTTATTTACACCTGCTTTATACATTGTTTTTGCATATCGTTCTACTTTTCTTTCTACTCAGTTTTTAATGACAACCAACATAGATGTTTAATGTCTAATTTTATGACGTGTTTACACGAAACTTTGTTTGTTTACACTGTAATAAGCTAATGAGAAAAGTGAAGCTTTTTTGTTATGTGCCTGGAGAGGATGGTTGGTGTTTCGACATAGCAAGAAAAGTAACCGCTCAATTTCAAGGTTTTTACTCGATACCCTCTTCTCCACATGGTAATTTGAAACACTGACTTAATGTACGTGACACTAAAAATCAATTAATTTAAAATTAATTTAAAAGTATTCCAGCGGGCAAAAACTTGTTCAAAGTCCGCGATAAAGACGCTAAAACAATGTTGAAAACGTTGTCCTAGCGTCTCTACTGTGGACTTTGAACAAGTTTTTGCCCACTGAGATGTATGTACGTCACATGCTACATAGTGTGTTATAGCTGTTGATTGTTTTATCGTCTGGGGGTTAAAATAACTGCCGGTCATCGTTGTTGAGGATAGATTTTTCGAAATATTTTCTGCCAAATTAATTGAAAAATTCTGAAAAATCTCTTCTACAGCGATGACCAGCAGAGTAGTTATTTAAATCCTTGATCGTCAGCAAAGCGATTGAAGGTTGAGGATGATGCGTGTTATTTTCTCAAGATCTTCTTCAAAGTAGCGCGCTTCCTATTACAGACAACCGCAGACAATCTTTTAATGGTTGGTATGATTTTGTCAATTTTATCGAGTTTTGTGGTCATATTATAAGTTCCGCCTGCAATGAAAGCAGTACAAGGTATTTATAGTAATATCACATTAGTCTAGCGAGTCACCAACCATTGCGAGTCACCAACCAGTCTTAATCGTAATCTTCTTGTGATCAATATGCACTCGATACGTTACCAACTTAACCAGTTTAGTTTCCAACATTGAAAGTTTTAAAAGTGTAGTACTTATTTATTACCAAATGATCTCACTCTGAAGATAACTTCGTAACTGTCTGTATGTTATCCCAGTAAGTAAAAACTTGTTCAAAGTCCGCGGTAAAGACTCTAGAAAAGCGTTTTCAACGTTGTTCTAGCACCTATACTGTGGACTTTAAACAAGTTTTTGAAAGAGTATACAGAGTCAACGATTTTCGTACCCAAGAAACCAATCCATTCATCACTGTGGAGGAGAGTTTTTCCGATTGTTTTCAGCATAAATTAGCTAAAAATATTCAAAAAAATATTCAAAAAAATCTTTTTTTACCACATACCACATAGACCTATTCACAAATACATAAAAACGAGTCGTCTATACGTTGCCATATAAGGTGTCAATCTGCATATATGGTAGTTTAAGTATTAGGTACATAAACATGCTGTGTATTTACATCAACATTTACACACAACTTCAACTTATTTCTTATGTTTAACTATCGAAATTAATTTTAACTTCTTTATGTACTTATACCTCCTCCTCTTTAGTATATTTGCTCTCTCCATCGTTGTGAAAAGATATATCTGGTTACTGTTACAGCTACCATTTATATTATCTTGCACGTGATCATGCGGGGTTTTCATGTTATTGTTACAAAGGATCGTCTGGTGTTTTAGGAGGAATCATTGTTGCCATTTAGGGAAATTACAGTCACTATTTTAGCGGAATCAAGGAATCGTTGTTGCTCGGGAAATCACTTTTGCTATATTAGCTGTATTATCGAATGTGTTGAAAGTTCTAAAAATATATCAGTTTTTTTAAAAATTAGAAATCAACATTTTGTTCCATCCCTCTTTATAGCATTTCTCTGCTAACTGCATAAGAAGGAAGCTGGTAATAGATTTTCCTTCAAAAGTGTATGTTTCAAACGATACATACTTTTATCTTTATCAAAAACAGCCAATCCAAGAGCAGGAGCCCGTAAATACGCGTAAATTTGCAGAGCAGGAACCTTTTTTATGTGCCTGGGCGTATATTTTGCTATTTATACCAAGCGAGTATATTAATAACAATCTTATTTATTTTTGTTTGTACATGTCTACGATGGAGTTTACATAATTTTATAGAGTTTGTTGAGTCATCCCAGTAGGCAAAAACTTGTTTAAAGTCAGCAGTAAAGACGCTAGAACAATGTCGTTCGACGTTGTTCTAGCGTCTTTATTGTGGACTTTGAACAAGTTTTTGCCCACTGGGATAGATGATGTTTTAGGATTTTATATTAGTTGACTATTTTCTTTCGATATTTGTTAATATTTAAGGATCCGTTGCTGTTGTTCTTATAAAAGGAGAGAAAGAAAAAGAGAAGGGAAATGCAGCTAACCTACTTTGAGATTCACCTGGCGTCTGATTAACGTCGCAAAGACGTCTTTGTGATGTCAAGACGTCAAGATTATTTACGTCTTTCCGACATTTTGGTTAGACGTCACGTTTCAAACTTTTTAGTTAGACGTCACATTGGCACTGATTTTCAGTGGGCAAAAACTTGTTTAAAGTCCGCAGTAAAGTCCGTAGCTCTAGCGTCTTTACTGGTGACTTTGAACAAGTTTTTGCCCATTTTGTTAATTTGATGGATGGTAATTAGTTCCGAAGAACGAAGTTAATGACGTCGACGTTGAAACTAACGTCAAAAACGACGTTGCGATGGTTAACGACTGGCTTAATGTTTAATTTCTCAGAACGAGTTTTGACTTTCTTTTATAACCACTTCTTCAACGTTGTTTTAGAGTCTTTACTGTAGAATTTGAACAAGTTTTTTCCCACTAAATGGTTGTTCGTCTGTCAGTATTCTTGCTCCATGGTGAAAATCTGCTTTGATTGTTTGTGTTATTTCCGTGTTTTGTGGTGTGCATAAAATTCTTAGGTTTTTGTTGTATATTTACTCTGTAGGCATCCCGGTGGACAAAAACTTGTTCAAAGTCAGCAGTAAAGATGCTAGAACAAAGTCAAAGACGCGGACTTTGAGCAAGTTTTTGCACATTGGGACACGACGTTGAATCAACGTTTAAACAACATTAAAGCAACATTAAAATGACGTCAGATGGTGTCCTCCAGGGTTGATTCCCCCCCTTAATTTAAGTCCCCAGTACAGTCCCCTCATTGTATGTTAGTAAAAATGCCCCCCCCCCTCCCCCACCCACGATAATTTCTGAAATCTGCCTATTTTTCCTGATTTTAATAAAGGAGCATTTGGTTGAAAATGCAGGTCAACAGGTCAAACAAGCTCTTATAGTAAATTCTATGAAAGACAAAACCTATCAGTTGGTATGTATTTATGGGGAATGTGAAATATGTGAAATCCCCTCATACAATATCAAAATAACTTCCCCTCAAACACAATAGCCCTCTGAAAATTATCAACCCCTCCACAATAACTAACTTTTGTTAAGCCGAGAGACTCTATGCGTCGCGACGTCATTTCAACTTTCATCCGACGCCATCTGGTCACTGGATATGTGTTATTTTTTGCTAGAACTCCATGAGACAATCTGATGACATTGTTTTTTATCATGGATTATTTACTGGCGTTTCGTTCTTGTCATATCCTAAATTCTTGTTATAATACGTAAATATATCGATTTTCAACACGTAGCTACATTTTCAATAAAGTTTTTGCAGTGGGAGGTCACACCACTTTTTAATCTCTGTTGGCGGTTGTGGAGCAGATTGGTTGATATAAAATGACAATAAAAATGAGAGTAGGTGATTTTGTTACTTATCATGTGAGTTTCTAAACACACTAATCCCTTTTTATTATAACAACTGCAATAACTAAGCTTCCTTAGAAACCTCTGATTGTAATTTCTTTTTCTCTTTCTTTCTATATAGTCTAGCTTTAGACTCTCAACAGGCAGCCTGGCGAAGAGAGAACGGGAGGGAAAAAACGAGAGAAAAAACGCTAGTCTACTTTCTCTATAATTCTAATGTTGATAATTAAGCGGATCATATTGAAGATGAAACGTACAGAATGAACATGAAGAAGATACAGGAGTTAAAATAACTGCCAGGTCATCACTGTGGCGGAGAGATTTTTCTTTCAGAATATTTTCAGCCAAATGACCGGCAGTTGTTTTAAGCCTAAGACAATGAGATGAAATCTCGAGATATGTTTTCTCTTCTTAATCTTCTATCGTTTCTTTGTCTTCCTGATTAGAACGAAACTTGCATTGTATGATTACCGAATACTGAGTCAACGATCTTGCTTTGTGATTCGTTTCTTCTACCGGAATAAGCCAATTAATTGCGCTTTCGATAACAATGATACAGCTTTAAACTTTCAGTTTGTCATTCATACAAAAAGTTCCTTCTAGTAAATTTTATTTTTTCTGAAAAAGTGTAAGTAAAAGACGAAGCAAATAATCATTGTTATTACTCGACCTGTTGTTGAGTGGCACTATCAACTAAGGGTAAATGGTATCTGCGGAAAAGAGTACTGAACCTTCGTAGATAATATAAACACTTATTTCATCCATTTTTATCCATTTTATTTTATCTTATCCATTGTTTATGCTTGTATGGTTGTGTATCTATATCGTGCTCATTTTGTTCAGCGATCTTGCATTTGATTGGTTTCTTTGTAGCGAATAAACCAATCACTTGTCAGTTCATACCGCTCTTCTTCGGAGATACTACACAGATACTGGGGATGGTTTCATATCTTGGGTTCATCTATAGTTCATCCATATCTATGGTCTCACAATTCAATCTCTACACGCATCTTTTTGCTTGTGCAGTTCTATTTCTTATGTATCTATATAACTACCCAGTGGAAAAAACTTGTTCAAAGTCCACCGTAAAGACGCTAAAAAAAGGTCGAAAGAGCAAGATTTTCCCACTTGGTACATTGTAACTAACTTCTTGATAAGATCAGATTTACTCTCCCCAATAGTCTGTCAGAAGCCACTTATTTATGATCTACCGAAGTGTCGAAAATAATATAGTTGAATTCATTTTGATTTCGTAACTCGTTTGGTAAGTAGGAAGGTTACCCAGTGAGACAAAGCTTGTTCAAAGTTCACAGTAAAGCGCTAGAACAACGTTTGTTGTTGTTTTGATTGGCTAGTCCACAGTTAAGATGCTCGAAGAACGTTATTGAGAGCTTTGTTCTAGCTTCTTTACTGCAGACTTTGAACAAGGTTTTGCCAATTGGGAAACATATTAAACAAACACAGTTGACACACGATGTCGTATCAACGTTGCAGCATCATCAAAGTGACGTTCCGACGTTGGTTTGTTTGCCAGGAGTTAGGTTAAAAGAGAGTGTAACATTCCATCCCTCTCTAGTGACAAGAACAGGCGGATTTATTGGAATCCATCCAGAGACAGATTGAGTGTATTTCTTCCTAGAGTATAGTCGGTTTCGGAAGTATTATCTGTTTATCGGGGATAACGGAATTTATAGGAATTCTAATACGGCACCCGGTTGTTCTGGCGTCTTTACTGCGGACTTTGAACAAGTTTTTGTCCATTGAGTCCCTTGATAATTTCAACATTCATTGGCAATAATGATGTTATTTAATTAGAAATAATCCAATATATCCAGTGAACAAAAACTTGTTCAAAGTCTGCGGTAAAGAAGCTAGAAAAACGTTGTTATAGCGTCTTTACTGCGGACTTTGAACAAGTTTTTCCCACTTGGTATCGCCTTGATACCTTCGCGTCTTATGATAACCTTATAAAAAGCGATTACGACATTTTTAAAAGGAGCAAATTAAAACGAATAAAAATCTTAGTTGTTGATTTTAATATATTGTGAAAAATGGATGGAGTTTTAAATGTTTGATTTGAGATATCTTCTTTCATTTTGAAGTTAGTTTTGTCAGTTGATGTTTTTTTTTTTAATGCAGTTTATTTTGTGGAATATTTAGAACGCTGAGTCAACGATCTTGCAAATTGATTAGTTTATTCGTACGAAACAACCAATCAATTGCTTGTTCGTTAACATAACAATCTCCTCCGAAGGTACTTTATTTTAACCTCTATATAGCAGACACCAACCATTCCAGTGGTGGAAATAAGAGCGCAAATAATCACTGGGGATGAGGGATCTTTGAGCATAACTTCAGGTTTTTTAGCCTGAATCTATGCTTAAAAACCACTCCTCTGCAGTGATTATTACTTACTTACTAAAGATGTATTAGTTAAAAAGAAGTGTTCATTCGAGACCATAGACGAGGATACGCTATATAGAGGTGTATACACTATTGAGAGACTGTACTGTATGCGGTTATATCGATCCTTGGTGTGACGTTCGTCAGATGGAGATGCATTTTTACTTCTGGGCACCAAATAGAGATGCATTTTTACTTCTGGGCACTTCTCAAATTATATGGTATTATTCGCAGTATTGGTGTTCACAGTGGCTCCGAGACATCTAACAACGTCAAATAGACGTCACAACGACGTCTATTTAACGTTGATTAAACGTCCCGTATGCTGGCAGAGATGTTAAGAACGATAGTAAACTTTAATGGAACATTATTTTCGTAGAAACTAGACTTGTCAATGTTGTTTATTTTATGTAATCTGTTCCCGGTGGGCAAAAACCTGTTCAAAGTCAGCAGTAAAGATGAGAAGAATGTCAAACGACGTTGTTCTAACGTCTTTACTGCGGACTTTGAACAAAATTTTGCCTACTGGATTGTGAGTGGATTTATGATGATGATATATATATATGTATTACTTCATACAATTTATGCGTTTAGTTAGCTTGTTGTGAAGTTATAAATAAGAAATTTAATGCAAAATGACATCATCTTAGAATTATTGCAATTATACCACTAATTAGTGGTCATTATTATATGGCAATATAGCCATGACTACCGATATGGCTATTAATAACGAACAAATAGTAAATGGAATTAATGATGGCAGAGAAGCTATGGACATGACTAGTAAAAAGCCTCCAAAACCACTTATAAAACGTTCGAGAAAAATGTCCATACCGATTAGATATTCTTCGTCATTTACGGAGGGGAATGGTGACAAGTTAACAAATTTGCCTATTAAAAACAATAAAACGCCGTTAACATCGCCTAATCGGCGCCGTAACATTAGCTGGATTGGCCTCAGGTCTGTTGCTGCATTAGCTATTCCAACCGGTACTTCTCTTACTCCAGTGTCTTCTCCTTTGAGTCGTCGCCGTAAGATTAGTAAAGCTGGTGAAAGAGTAGCTGGTATGATTCGTTCAGTTAGTGCAAATAATATACAGGTAAACAGGGGTTAAACAACTGCCGGTCATCACCGTGGAGGAGAGATTTTTCAGAATATTTTTAGCTAAATTGGCTGAAAATATATTAAAAAATCTCTCCTTCACAGTGATGACGGCAGTTTTTTTTAACATCTTGCAATTTGTAAATTCTGAACACAAGTCACTCCTCCACAGTGATTATTTGTCCTTATTTCAACCACTGAAGGAAGTGTCATACCGCCTTGATCGTTGTGATTGATCATAGTGAGGTGGTAAAAACTTTTTCAAAGTCCGTAGTAAAGACGCTGTTATTCTAGCGTCTTTACTGCGGACTTTGAACAAGTTTTTGCAAGCTGGGGTAACACCTTTCTTCATAGATTTATTTTTGAAAGTTTATCAGTTTTTGAAACAAGAACCGAGAGTCACTGTGAAGGAAGGATTTTTGAGCGTAGAAGCTCCTCCACAGTGATTATTTGATCTTATTTCGAACAATCTCATCCAAATTTGCTTTCTTTGAATTGGGTGAACATAGTAAATTATTGGAGATAATTGAGACGTATATTTTCATTCATGTAGGGACAACGCCAAAAGAAAAACATAATGGCTATTTTCAATGATGACGACCAATCAAATACTAAAACTTCATCGTTACCGAAAGATAACAATAACTCGTCACGGTTTCTTCGGAAAGGAGCAATGTTTAGCAGTGCGAAGGTAAGCCACTGTTAATAGACTATTCCCAGTGGGCCAAAACATGTTCAAAGTCCGCAGTAAAAATGCTAAAACATCGTTTTCTGGCGTCTTTACTGTGGACTTTTTGCCAACTATTGGTAAATTAGCTAACCGTTGTTATCCGTTCTAAATCCAAGCCTGAGAATAATTGTCAGACGTTACCTGTAAGGGGAATTTTTAGTATAGTTTTCAGCTTCAAACCTGAACACTATACTCAAAAAACAATCCTCTACAGGCGATGTCCGGCTGTTATATTCAGACTTGAAATCTCGTTCAAAACTCTTCGTTTAAAAGTAAAGTTAAACCTCCATATTTGGAATCGGTATAATTCGAACTTTTCCTACTTACAAAATATTTGCCTTCTCCCTGAAATGAACATTCCCTGTAAAACTCACCTCTACGATTCGATCTTGTAATTCAAGCAACACCCCACCTCCCCCTCTGAGAGCTCGAATCACGGAGTTTTAACTAGCTATTAGTCTTTATTATGACACTCCGATTTCCCCGATATTTCCCGGGTTTTTTATTTAGCCTACAAACAAATATATCACAGCCTACATTATTGAGCATTTGTTCTTGACCAGTATATTTGATTTATGTTAATATAATCTATACAGCAAGCCTGAATCACTGTACTAAAAAACTTCGTCGTAGGTATAAAATAAGTTTTACTTTTAGGATTTAAGCAAAAGCAGCCTAACTGATGCTCTGACGCACTATGATCTTCATGGATTTGATTTTGAATTAGACGCCATAAGTAGTTATGCAGACGATACAACAACATCCTTTGAAGATGAAATTGTACTGGAAGATTCTTGGACTGACGTTATCGATGAAAAAGATGGTATGTTAAGGGAAGAAAAAATCCAGCAAGAAGCTATATGGGAGTTGATGGTGACTGAACGTAATTATCTGAGGACTGGTCGTGTTATTGTAAAGGTAAAGGTCAAATTGTTACTGTGAATTATAGTCTCGTTTATTAGAACATGAAACAAGAAGGTAAATGCTCCCCACCTCACACCCCCACTCAGAGGGTGATTTTGGACCCTGTGACCCGAAACCTAGGAGGGTGTGTTCTAAAAATCACAAACAAATTGGGAAAACAGTGGCACTTGATAGCTTCTTTCTATTTATTTTCCATATCTACACATTAATACGACATCTTACGACTTTAAACCCTTCATCGTCATAGTGAGAAGAGCTTGTTCATAGTCCGCAATTAAGACGCTAGAACAGCGTTTGCGTCTTCGCTGTGGACTTTAAACAAGTTTTTGCCAACTGAGGTTATGCTTTCGGACTATTCTGATCAAAATCCTTTCCTCTTGGTTGCATTTGAGAGAAACTTATACTTTTTGATTGTAGGTTTTCCAAAATTGCTTGGTAAATTTGCAACATGAGAATTTCTTGACTGAGGTGGATAATCAAAGGTTATTTTCAAATATTTCTGAAATATACGAAACGAATCAAACATTTTGGACGAAATATTTGATTCATGTTGTTGAAGAAGCACGTGATACAAAGGAACCAATCAAACCAAGTCAATTACTTGACTCATTTGCCGTGGTAAGTGTTTATCAGATGAAAATATTATTGGAAGGAGTAATAGTTAGCCCAGTAGAAAAAAAACTTGTTCCAGGTCTGCAGTAAAGATTATAGAACAATGTCGAACGTTGGATTTGGTCAGTTGTATTTGGAAGGAAATGAAACGTATTCTTCCTCAAATTGAATTTTTATTTCACTTGTTTTTCTAGTTTGAAGACTTATTTGAACCTTATATTAAATATGTTCTTGAAGAATCATTGTGTATCAAGTATCTTAAACAGTTGAAACGAACAAATGAAAATTTCGAAGAATATTTATCTGTAAGTATTCACTATCTAATCTGCCATCTTCGCAAATAAACTTCGTCTTGAAGGAACCATGGCAATCGTTGTAAGGGTTGATACCTACGAGACGAAAAATTCGCTGCGAAAGCTAAAAGACGACAGTCCAATAAAAATTGATGTCACAATCGTGTGACGCCAATTTCAACCAATGAGATGTCTTCTTTTGGATTTCCCAGCGAATTTTGTCGTCCTCGTGGAAATCTACCAAATTATACTACCAGTGGTCGAAATAAGAGTAAGTACCTCAGAGGAGCGATTTTTGAAAATGTTCCCCTCCGCGGTGATAATTTACTCTTCGACCATTGACTATAATATGTTTGGAAGACAATAACAAAGTTTTAATCTATTACCTTGAGCAAATTTTTGCCCACTGGGAAAATAATAAATTACTTCTCATTTTCAAAAACAACGATAGAACCCAACCGACAAAAAACTGTTCAAAGTCAGCAAAATAACGTTAGAACGACAATCTAACGTTTTGCTGACTTTGAACAGGTTTTGGACGGCTGGGAAGCATGAAACTTTTAATGAAAGCGAGGAGACTGATTTCAATAGCTTCTTCAAAATAGATTTGGTTTGTGTGAGTTATCATATCAACCCAGGAGAAGTGTGATTTGTGAGTTGAAACTATACCCAAAAATACTCCTCCACAAGAGATGTTCGACAGTTATTTTCATGATTGGAGGTCTAAATTACAAGCCTAAAAGCAACTGTCGGACACTGTGGATGATTGCTTTTAAACCATAGTTGTCAGCTTTGCATCTAAGAACTACCAAAAAGACACCCCTCCATTAATGTTGCATGACGGTTATTTTCAAGTTCGTCTTTCTATTTTTCTTAGTGGTGTGAAAACCAGGAACAATGCAATCGTTTAGCACTGGCAGATTTACTTGTTATACCAATGCAGCGTGTAACAAAGTATGGAATACTACTCAAAGCTATATTAAGCAAAACCAGAGAAGAAGACGAGAAACTTGCAGTCGAAAATATGGTAGGTATTTAATTTTGTTGAAAAGTTTAGAGGATACCCAGTGAGTAAAAACTTGTACAAAGTCGGCAGTAAAGGCGCTTGAATAAGATTCAACACATTGTTCTACCTTCTTTATTGCGGACTTTGAACAGACTTGTCGAACAGTATCTTATTTGGATGAATTTTAAAAATAACATACAGGGAGGAGAACTAAATCAACCATTTCTCACCCAGTGGACAAAAACTTGTTCCCACTCCGCAGAAAGACGCTAGCTATAGACTTTGAACATATTTTTGCCCACTGGAGAACGACGGATTTGTTAATTCGTAGCTACCGAAGAAACGGATCTATCTTCTCCACGTTGTTCATTTTAATTTATGCATTTAGATTAATCAAGTTGAGCGATTTGTAACGAAGATTAACACAACGTTACGTCTAAGACATGAGCAACAAAAGTTAGACGCTGTATTGAACCGTATAGAACTATACTATCCTGTTGAAGCAGTTAACGAAGACGTGGAAAAGGTAACCACCGTACAAAGATTGATTTCCAGGGCTCGAAATAACAGCCGGTCATCGCTGTGGAGGAGAGATTTTTCAGAATATTTTCAGCCAAGTTGGCTGA
>JAULBZ010004232.1:0-15072 GCA_032360805.1 Neoturris breviconis | reverse complement strand
ACCAATATTACATATCCGACATTATAACGTTGCATTATAATTCGTTGTACCAACCTTAGCTATTCGACGTTAATAACATTGTATTAGTTTGTTGGCTATCATACGCTATAACAAATTCGAAGTTGTAGCAACATTGTATTATAGTTGGTTGTATCAACGTTATCTATCTGACGTACAACAACGTTGCATATATTTAGTTGTACCAACGTTAGAAACCCAACGTTGTAGCTTGGTTGTTCCAACGTTACACATACAACGTTCTAACAACGTTGCATATAGTTGATTGTATCGACGACTTCAAGTGAACTTCGTACCAGTGGGATCGAGGTTCTAGCAACGT
Organism: Neoturris breviconis; assembly: GCA_032360805.1. Taxonomy (NCBI): domain Eukaryota; kingdom Metazoa; phylum Cnidaria; class Hydrozoa; order Anthoathecata; family Pandeidae; genus Neoturris; species Neoturris breviconis. Next base: position 14,732 of record JAULBZ010004232.1, on the reverse strand, counting down.
TGTATATAGTTAGCTGTATCAACGTTAAATACGTTGTAACAATCTTGTATTATAATTGGTTGCCACTCTCCTACGCAGAGGCCGGCGCGCGATAAGGCGAAAAAGAGGTGACGAGGGCACTCCACCTTTGTCAATTTTTTTTTGGCACTCCACCGCAGATTTCTTTTTTTATTATTATTCTTCTTTTTTTTTGCTTTCGTTAGGCTCTGCGGAGGAGAGTGATTGGTTGCCGTCTTTCTGCATATACCCCCTGGACTGTTTTTGAATATTTAAAGTGCTTCAAGTTTGGTTTTGCTTCACGTTTGGCTCCCAACAGAGGCTCATAAAAACCAGTTTCAAAAATAATTTATTCTGTCATTATTTATTGGTTTGATTTGATCAGAAAATTAGTAATACGTATGAGGAAAAAAGAAAACGAAACTCTTAGAAAAACTTTAATAGAACCAAAGACATGACGAGATGAAATTATTTCGCAGCAACTAGCCCACGGGATGCGGAGTGTATAGCAGAATAAATCGTAAATTATGAATCTTTTAGGAACTGTTTTTCCATGTTTCAGAACACGTTAACTTCGATTAATTTCGTCGCATTTTATTTTCCTCATTTTATAAGTGACTAAAATTTAAAATACGCCAGAGAAAATATTTTTAGTAAAGATTATTACGCTTTTTTTCTGTGATGATTTAAATGAGTATTTATTTATTGGTAACTATAATTCAATTCCTAGCACAAATCCGTATGGAAAAATATTTCGTCAATTTTAAAGAAAAGTGGCGAAATAGATGAAAGACGAAAATAAATACAACTTAATCGAAGTTAATGTAATCAATCCGCGTAAAAAGTTGTTCCCTTGAATGACAAAATGTTGCGGTATGCTTAGGCCCGCGGATACGTAAAATACTCGCAATATTTTAATGGTCTGTACTTTAGGGGTACCCAAATAAGTACCTCAATTGAGGTGTACCCTGCATTTTCATCCAACCCCCTTTATCTATGATCCTCAAATATTAAGAAACTTTTAGTGTAAATATTTTCCTAGTTTAAAAGAAACTTTTCTCTTGCCATGCGTGAATGTATTTACTAAAAAGTACTAATGAAGTGTGTAGGTTTAGCCAAGCTCGTCCCCAGCCCCTTTTTTCTCGGGAGAAAAATAAAAAAAAGTCAAAAGGGGCTGGGGACGAGCTTGTAGGTTTAGCCCTTCACAAATAACGTAATATAAATAAAGCACTGTGTTAGAGAGTCAAATATACGCTAAACACCCTAATCGTCGTATAGATTCAGATTGACCACCCATGCCTAAAACAATTAGCCTGTCATACAAACTCGACATCTGGCGAGAAAACGCTGCGAAGGCACTTTTTTGCGGAACAGGCTAAAAACAATAAGAAACATTGCCGCCAAAATAAGATACTATCAGTACTACCCAGTACAACCTTCGCCAGGCTTTTTCCCTTCAAAAGGTGGAAAGAAGCCCTGGGAACGGGGTTGTAAACTACGTCTTCTGAAATATGTTCTTGCAAAAACTGGTTCAACGTCCACAATAAAGACACTAGAACGTTGAAAACGTATTCTAGCGTCTTTAACAAGTTTTTTGCTCACTGGAACAACTCAAATTTCATTTCAAAAGCAACGTTTTTTACGCGGTTTAAAGAAACCCTACATTTCACCAAATTTGACGAAAATAAAACCGCTCAGAGTGAGGGTGTTTATGAACGAGCATGCAATGCAACCAATCCGTTGCAAGATCTTTGAATCAGGTCTGTCTCCATAAATTTTATTCTATTATTTAATGGTCCTGAAGATCAGGTTGTGAGAGTAGTATTTACCATAGAGGTATAAAAGAAGTTCTTTTATACCTCCATGCATTTACTAAGAGTAAATCTTATTTCCTCTAACGGTTTAATACATATCTATCAAAATAAGATTAACCATTTGCCTGTTTATATAATTTAAATAGAGCTTTTTAACATCTCAATATGATAAAAAGTTTAACTATTAATATCCGCTATTCACAGTGAGCACAAACATGTTCAAAGTCCGCAGTAAAGGCACTAGAACAACGTCGAACGATGGTATTCTAGCATTTTACTGCAGACTTTGAGCAAGCTTTTGCCCACATGGTTCTAAACCTTATATAATTGATGAACGTCATAATGATGTAGCTAGTTTTAATTGAAAACTTTTTGCTGCTCTTACGTTGCTCTTACAACGTTCTTTGAACGTTGTTCTAACGTTATTTTGCTGACTTTGAACAGGTTTTTGCCGGCTGGGTATGTTTCAGATTATACTTAAACTCGTCCCCGGCGCCTTTTGAGTGCTTTTTTTCTTTCTTTTCTCGGAGCTTATAAGAAAGACTTTTGTGTCTTTCTTAGGTACGAAAAAAATAAAACAAAAAAGCTTTATGAACACGAACTTGGACAGAACGTTTTTTCAATTTACTATTTTGCGGAGGTATGACGAGTAAACATTTTCATTTTGTGCTAAGTCGGCAGTAAAGATGCTAGAACAACGTCGTACAACATTGTCATAGCTTTTTTACTGCGGACTTTGAACAGGTTATTACTCACCGGGAGTATAGGAAATGCAAATAAAGAATAATTAGGATGATTCGTAATCAGCATCGTCAGGGCTTTTTCTCTCTTGACGTATATTGAATCCAATTACATCCGTTGATTATACTACATTACTAATAGCTAGAAAATACTGGACGTCCCAACCTCTAAAGTAAGTCCGGATCACTAAACCTCCACCCAGCCGGCAAAAACCTGTTCAAAGTCAAAGAAAAAATAACATTAGAACAACATTCTAACGTTGTTCTAACATTATTTTGCTGACTTTGAACAGGTTTTTGCGGGCTGGGAAGGAGTCTGTAAAGACAAGAATCCCTTGGATCGAAATTGCAGTGCCCTTAATATTTTTAACTAAGGATTCCAGTGGGCACAAACTTGTTCAAAGTCCTCAGTAAAACGGTAAATGACGCTGGAACAACGTTAGCTTACAACCGTAAGGTTATACAGCGAACTTCAACTCCTAGCTACTACTCCTTATACGGGCTGTCTATACATTTGAATTTGATATGACAATACACAGTCCGGATCCAGATATGGAGTTATAGGGGTCCGCATCCATGCTTGAACTCATATATATACGCGCAAATTGAGGTAGCTACTTGATTATAATGTATTGCAATTATGACAAGCCACCACAAACTATTTATTGGTTTGTAAACGACATTCACTACATTTGTGAACAATGATTCTTTCTATTAGTCTATTTTCAGGCTAACTACTTGGTTTTCAACAAAAGCTTTCAAATGTGATGGTATTTAAATTACGGGTACATAACAAGGACGAAGAAACCAATCAATTGCAAGATCATTGATTCAGCACTCTTCCCCTGGTAACTCTTTTCCACAGTATTTATTTGCTTTTATTTTGAGCAATAATTATTGTTACGGAATGTAAATAATGTATAAAGGCTTTTGCAAAAAAATACGCGCAATATTGTTGGACACGTTTTCCATGCATCAAATTTACAATGGTAAAAAGAATGTTGGGATGAGATTTTAATCTGGTTTAACATATCCAACCAGTATAAACAAATGGCCTAAGGGACCGTCTCAAAAATAAAATCCACTGAGGAGAGTACCTTAGTTAATGATCTTGCAATGGATTGATCTCTTCGTCACATTGACCTAACACACTTCTGCACTGATTCATTTTTGTTGAATTTTGTCAATTTTTGCTGATTTAACCCAAACAAAAACGTTGGTTTTGGAGCGAAATTTTGAGATGGTTCCTAAATACAGTACTGTCTGTTGCCTTATTGTATGGAGTCTAATAATAAGGGAGAGAGGAGGGGTCGTGGCACATTTCCAAATTTCGCAAATTAAAGAGGTGTTAATAAAGTGAAATAGCGTAATTTTGGTACAATAAACATAAGGAAACAAGATAAAATTGACAAGAAGCAAGTTCTAAAAATTATTGTTCTTACTGGTTTATATTGGTTAAATTTACTTGATTCGGGGTGTTGTTAATAAAATTAAATTATTATGTGATCATGTTAAACCTCCTTGTTACTTGAAGAATATTACGGCAAGATTCATACTGCAATCTAGGAGATTTCCAAGCTCGTCCCCAGCCCCTTTTGACTTTTTGACTTATATATAAGGTCCGAGAAAAATAAAAAAAAGTCAAAAGGGACTGGGGACGAGCTTGGAAGATTTCTCAGCTTAGGATATTTTAGGATGTTATCTAAATGGTCAAGGATCTGCCGATTCGTATGGATGGTTCTAATAGTTTTTGTTCTACGAGATAAATGCAACCTTGTACCCAGGGCTTTTTTACTTTTTTGAAAAACGGAAAGCGCTTTCAATTTTTTAAAAAAGCCAAGAAGCCCTGAGTACGAGGTTGAGATAAATTATCAGGTTTTTTTTGCTGTATTCTGTAATAGTTTAACTAGATGGGAGATAAATGCCACACCACAGGCTTGTACTTATCAAACTCCTCCTTTATGGTGAGATAAAATCATTGATATTTTCGAATTGTCCCAGAGATTACTTTCTCCAGTAGATAGAAAAATGTTAGTGAAAGGTCTTAAGATCAGGGCGAACTAATCTAACATTTCATCCCAACCTCGGTCCCAGGACTTCTTGCCTTTTCGAACACGGAAGAGCTTCCGTGTTCGAAAAAGCAAAAATCCCTGGAAACGAGGTTGCATTTCATCCAATATGTTTGTTTGGTTGGATCATATGTGGGAATGTTGGACGAATATGAAGGTTCTTATATTGTTCACAACAGCATGAAACGTTGGATGCATATTTAAATCGATCAAGAATATTGGAATCGATTTTAACTTTCGTCCAATATTTTTTCGTTTTCTTTTTTTTTTATCCAACACTACAACCTCGTTCCCAGGGCTTCTTGCCTTTTCGAAACACGGAAGAGCGGCGTAGAGAGAAGAAACCCTGGGAACGAGGGTCCAACACTACAGATTCACTATACCAATGATCACGAGATTATTTGATAGAAATATTGGATTGGTTGGACGTCTGGTCGCTTGGCTATGGTAGGCATGGATATTGTTGACTGGTGGCTCCCTGGGAATATTAAATACCAAGGAATAGTTCATTTAGGATAAATTTTCAACCTCGTTCCCTTTTATCTCTTATTTTTTGATATGAGGACGGAGCCCATATATCAAAAATGAGATAAAAGGTAGTGGGAACATGGTGACAAATTTTATGGTGCATGGATTTAGTATTTCTTATAAATATTTCTTTTCGTCAAGCGTTCAGCATCACCACAGAAAATGTGCAAACGGCGAGGAATTACAGCGTACGATACTATAGTGTACTGCCCTTCACTGCAGAGAAAAAAACTTCTTTGTTTTTATATATAAGCGCCCATTAGGTCAAGCTTTCGGCTTAAAAATGAATCGAAGATGATAAAATAAAAAATTGAAGACGAAGTGAAGCAAATATATTTTACTATTTTTACTGCTCTTAAATCTTGAGGAGGGGCGCTTATTTGAGGAAGGCGCTCATTTAAAATAATCTTTGAGCGCTAATACGAAGTGGGCGGGGCACTTACTCGAGGGCTTCGCTAAACCATATGGCTAAACCGAGGAAATACGGAGTAGCTCCTGGCTACGATGGGATCGACGTGGCTTCACTTCAAGCTTCAAGGTATGATCGTTTTAGTGTTAAATATATATGGCACAAACAAACCACAGGAAAGAAATTTAACAAGTTGAAACAAAATGTAGATAGAATCAGTGAGCAAAAACTTGTTCAAAGTCCGCAGTATAAAGACGATGGAACAACGTCGGACGTTTACGAACTTTGAACATAGTCATCTTATGACTATGCTTTGAACAAGTTTTTGCCTACAGATATGATTCATTAATTACTGAAAGTTGCGATTAGTAATAGATGACAGTAATACTTGGTCGTAATTATTACAAAATGAAGAGAATGTGAACTATTTTTTAAAATATGTTAAATAGGACCCCCGATTTTATGATTAACTTTTTAATCCTTAGTTAAAACTTTCTAAACGTTCTAAATGCTGCAATTCCTTCATAACGTAGGCCATATGTACATATACAAAAGTATGGTCTTGTGAAAAAGTTCGTATACCTTTTTGATCTAGATTGGGCGCCCTAGATTGACCCTACGATCAGAATATTTATCAATCGGCTTTAAGGATTTTGTACCCCCGGATTTAGCTAGCATGATTCATAAAGTGTTTTAATATATAAGCCAATCAGACAGTTGCTTTTAAACAAAAGATGTTTATGTTTTGAACAAAACATTTAATTGTTTGATTGTTTCATTCGAATTACTCTCGTTTATTTACATGAGAACGAGAAAGTAATGGCGGCGCTCGTTCAACTCAGTAGTAAAACTGTAAAAGTTTTGTTTTTCTCTTTGATTCGTTGAATATATTTTGATTTTCTATATTATTAATAACGATACATCACGTTTGTAAATTGTTGAAGCAATGTTATTAATTTTTTATTTTAGTGAATCAAATTTTATAAATAGAAATCGTGACAAGGAACACACTCTAAAACCACACATAATAGTGATAGTTACAGGAAAAGCTGATATATACTTCTTGACGGTGGTTGAAGTATCTGAAAAGACATGATTCTTTGCATAGTTCTGTTGTTCGTTCATCTTTTAGGAATTGGTGAGTTACTTTCCAATTATTCTGATCCTGTACGATCACATAGAAGTTTTATAAAACATAAAATAAAGATAATATCTCTTCCCCTCCCTCTGACCTTTATCCCCTTTATCCTTACTCCATTTTCCACGCTACGTCTTAATTCAGTGAATGTTGTAAGGGAAATTAACTGTTGAGTGTTTACTACAGTACTCTACTACCGCCATATGGAATAATATTTGCTATTTTTATGTCCTCTAATTTTAAGTAATGGGTGTTTTTTTCAAAGTGGTAGCTACTACATGCTTAGCCAAGGATTCCCGTCTCTTTGCTTTTCTTATTAGACCATGTTCCTGAAGTGCTACTGTTTTGAAATTTAGTACCAGATTTTGAGGCGATATTTCAGGACTCACAAAAAATGGGATATCGTTCAATCGAGTCTGAGTATTGGACAAAAAGAGTCAAAGTTGTGTTTCAGTCCAGTGGTGTACACATGTTCAAAATTCCATTGACATTTTTCAGGAATTGTGGACATCAGAGTTTTTGCAAAAATTGCATATTTATGAATAAATTTTTTAGGCAGCCTGGGTTAGGGAAATTTTCTAGTCGTGAGTTACGTGAGTCGTAAGTCATGAGTTACGCAAATCAGTGAGTTAGAAAATTTACTGGTAGCAACCAGAAATTAAAACAATATTAACCTGTTTCGGATTAGGGATATCAACCAGAAAATTGTCAAAAATATTGTAAAAACCCAACCTTGACTTTTTTTTGAGATATGGAAGGCTTTTTTTACAAAAAAAAGTCAAGAAGCCCTGGGTCTGAGGTTGGTAAAAACCTGTTTCGAGTAAGGATTATAATACAAGGTTAAAGCTATGCCATATTCCCTCTCTAATAATTTTTCTAAATAAATTTTTGACGTTTCCTAGAGGAGGAAGCTTATTAAACATTTCACCCCTAGTTGGCGTTTATTAGATGGGCGTTTACCTGAGACTAGGTGTTTATTAGAGGAAATACGGTACAGTAATTGAAACTTATGAAACTTTGTTCCCATCCCATCCCAGACATGTCGCTTTTACTACTCTTAGACATTTTAAATTTGTGATCAGCTTTACATATTCAAGTTCAATTTTTGAACAACTTTGTCATAATTTCCAGCTTTGGCATGCATATACTGCATTGTGAGCGAGGCCATTAAATAAAAATAGGTTTGGATATGGCTTAAAAAAATCGACCTTTAGACTTAGACGGATAACAGAATCATGCTGTAAGTAAGCAAATCAGAAGTAATCTTTCCGCTTGTCAAACAACCATGAGTTTCCATTAGCCTGGACTAGAAACTTTGTACATATATTAAGGTTTGCTTCCGCAATTTTAATGGTAAAAGTATCATATTAACCATGGCACCGTATAATACTTTAAAGCTCACTAACTCACCAAACCGCAACTCACGACTTGAAAGTTACTCGAACCCCTTTACGAGTTTCGTGTTACCCGAAATGATTCTCAAAAATACGTACGTGTGTATGTGCAAACTTAAGCATGTGCATTGACATGCTCATTCTGGGTGATTTTTGTTTACAGGTTAAATCGACGCCCAAAATGAAGTCTCATATCGGTCGTGGTTGCACCCGAAATGAGTTTGTTTCGTCCTCAGCAGGATGTAAACACTTATAAAGACATGACCAGAGACAGAAATGATAAAAAACTCATTTCAAGCTTCCTCAAGTTTCAATAACAAAAGATAAATATATAAATGATAAGAGATAAATCAATGAAACTTTAAGAAAGCCTATTTTGTTTTTGGCTTCAACCTGATTTAATGGAAACAGGCAAGTCTTTGGTAATATGTAGTTCCAGGCTTCATATAACCAAATTAATTCATTGGGATATTAAATCATTAAGTGCAATGGTACAAGGGATGTTCAAGAAACAACAGTACCACGATTTTAATGGACTGAAATCTAATTCAAGGGTGCACAGTATGTATTCTGAGGAACTTTACATCGAGATCAAAGCGTTATTTATGTAGTATTGCCTTGGAAAATTTGTTTCTATTTTCCGATTCTTCCGAGGTATACTTCCGATTTTTAAAAATAAAAATTAGAGGCGTCCAATATTGCGATTCCAAAGAACCAAGATAGCACTTGACAATTTTGATGGGAAGTGGTGTGGTTACTCTTGTAGACCAGAATACTCTAAAAGGGGATCTTGCAAAATTAGGAATTATCGTCGAAAATGAGGAAAGAAAAGAAGTTGTCAGTAGTTAGCTAGTGATAACGATCTTGACTTCAGCCATCTACAAACCTTACACTTGTGGACATTGTTCGATAATGCCATCTTCGTTCACGGCTCAAAATCCCTAAAGCTCCCAATAAACATGTTATGTTAATGCTGAAAAAGGAAACTACGCTATTTGTGTTTTATGTTTTAACTTTTATTCTATCCAAATATTCTTTAATTGTTACAGTAGTTCTGCTTTAGTAACCGCCTGTTGAGGTCGTTTTATCTGCAGTTACATGGAACCTCCATCAGTAAATATAGGCAAAAGTGTGTCGTACCATAAAAATATTTTTCTAAGTTAATAAGAATGATATTTTGAGTGATTGCATTTTAATATGTAAAGGGATAGGAATTTTGGAGAGGGGATGAGTATAAATGAGAGGTTAAATGGTTCACCTCAGAATTCCAAATCCTACAGACACGCCAGTGTAGTTGTAAAATTGTGTAAGGGACCATCACCAAAAACCAACATATTTGTAAAAACTAAATTTGACCAGATTCATCAAAAATGAAACTACACAGAAGGGTGGTATGTTCAAGAAGAATAGACCAATCTATTGTGAGATTGACTCAGTACTCTTCTTTGTAGACTTTATTTTGTAATCATGATTATCATTTTTTGAGATCTGAACGAAATATTCTGCCAAGACAAATATTCAAAATTCTACTGTGTATATTCTATTTTCATCATAAAATATTGTTTATTGTTACCTTAAGGCAATCACCTCAAATAACACTCCTCCACAGGTGATGTACGACTGTTATCTGGAGGCTTACCTTAAGACATGTATTCTCCAATAGCAGTGCTCAAAATAACAGCAAATAATCGCTGTGAAGGAGTGATTCTTAAGCATAACTTCATGCTAGGCTATGCTCAAAATCACTCCACCACAGGGATTATTTTTATCTAATATTAGCAGGAGGATTAAAGCAGGTTTAATAAAAGGAGGAGGTTATAGACATTCGTTATGTATCCGTGGTCGAAATAAAGCAAAATAATCAATAATCAATGTGGAGTGAAGTGATTTTTGAGCATATCATATCTTCAGGCTTTATAACCTGAAGATATGCTCAAAAATCCTTCCTCAGTGATTAACTGTTCTTATTTTAACCCTAGTTTAACCGGGGTATCGGTATGTTCATAGTTTAACCGGGGAAGTCATTGTCTTTTTAAAATATCGTATTTAGCAGGAAATCAAAGGAAATTAATTTATAATGAAAGAAATTTGTTATTTGAATTCTAAGAGTGTGTAATTTATAGCAAATTAGCAAAAAGAAAGTTGTCAAAAACATGGCACATGTACCTGAGAATTTCTTCATAATTCACATTCCAATGCTTGAAATTAATAATCACTGGTGAAGTGATTTACGAGCATAGAAATCTCTCAATCACTGTGATTAGGCCGTGATAAAATGATCTTCTGTTTAGCGTAAAATGAAGAAAACTGCAATGTGCGATGCGTTTATTTATAAAATAGAAAAGCTAAACAGATGCGCTTTAATTTTATGGGTATTTTTGGTTCATTTATTTCCTATGTTCAAAATTCATGTATGACTGTGTTTTAGAAGGAACTCTGCTGCGCTGTATTTTAGCAGGTAGACAAGCGGGGGACGTCAAATCGTTAAGAAACGAGAGAAAAGAATTGGAAGTTAGAAAAATTTAGAAAAAATCATTATGTGCGGTACGAAAGGCAAGCATGCACGCGTTTTACGCTAAACAGAAGATCATTTTATCACGGCCTTATTTGTTTTTATTTCAAACAGTGAAACACGGTATTTTTATTTTACAGATTGTGGAAGTTTTGTAGAACCTAAAAGCAATATCATGAAAGAGGCTAATAACACAATAAATGGTCGTAATAGTGACATTATATTGAAGTGGGAGTACACCTTAAGTGGAAATGATAATCCAGCAAGTGCCACTGTCAAGTGTTGGTTCCTAAATCCAACACGTAACGAAATTCTAACGAAACAGGGAGACACAGCTAACATAGTAATCCTAACCTCAGCTATCAGTAATCGTATGCAAATTATCAATGATAAGAATCGTGTGATATCATTCAGATTATCGAGAGTTACGAAAACTGATCAACATGTATATGGTTGTGAACTGTTATATACCACTGGTGCAGGTCCAATCCAAACAGCCACCAGCAAAACAATTGATTTGCAAGTATTAGGTAGGTTTAAGGGAATCTCAAAAATAAAATCTATTGAGGAGAGTACTGAGTCAACGATCTTGCAATGGAGTGGTTTCTTCATACTGAAGAAACCAATCCATCGCAAGCTCATTGATCTAACACACTTCTGTACATGGGAAAGAGTACTGAGTTAAGAATCTTGCATCCACTGCAAGCTTTTGTGGGCCCTTTTATTTTATTTTATTTTGTTGAATTTGTTCCAAAAACAGTTGCTTTTGTTAAGGAAGTTTGAGGTAGTACCTCATTGTTCAAAATAAGAGCAAATAATCACTGTGGAGGAGTGATTTTTGATCATATCCTCAAGCCACAAAGCACGGTGAACACTGTACCTAATTGTTTGTTATATAATACGTAAGGTTAGAAGAAATATGAAGATTCAGTTATTGAGGCACTAATTTGCGTCGAAATTAGAGCGAATAAACATGAGAATACTCTAGGCAGGCATAACATATCTCCTAAATTTTGTGATGTGTCACACATTTTCTACCAATTAGGGTATTTTAGCAGAAATTAAGACTTAATAAAAAGCTCTCCTGCACAGGTGATGTCCGGTAGTTATTTTCAGGCACTTGGTTACTAAAGCATTGTAATTGTACATTGGTTGAAATAAGAGTAAATAATCACTGAGGAGGAGGAATTTATTAGCATCTGAAGCCATACTCAAAAAGCACTCCTCCACAATATTTATAATGTTGTAAAATATTTGTAGATCCACCACAGTGGGCAATATGCTTAACACAACCTACTAAAACAATAGCTGCTGAAAAAACCCTCAACATTGATTGTTTTGTTGGTGGCAATCCCGCACCAAAATTATTATGTGAACTCATGGATTATAAAGATGTAAGGCTACAGGCCAAGCCAGCTAACGGTTAGTATTACTTATCTTATAAAGTTTATTCTATATTCATGAGCAGTGATTGAAATAGGAGTAATCATTGAGGAAGAGAGATTTTTGAGCTTAGCTTCAGGTTTTGTAGCTATGCTCAAAAATCCCTCCTCCTTAGTGATTATTTGATCTTTTGATCAGTGCTACCCTATAGAACAATTTTCTGCCTGACTATCTAGCCGTTCTACTAAAAGTCCAAATAGTAGATACGTCCAAGTTTTTTCTTGCCCTGACACATTTATTTATTAACCAGTAGTTGACTGATCTCATTTTTTCCTGTTCATTCATTCATAGAAAAGACTTTGAAGTGCTGGAACATTTTTTTAAAAAGGCTGGAATTTGCCTGGTATAATTCTGACACAGCCTACATTAGGTTGTAATCAAAGATTTTGGAAATGATTTATCAGCCTCTTAATGATTACATTGTTGGAAATAAGAGCAAATAATCACTGTGGAGGAGGGATTTTTGAGCATTGTTCCAGGCTGCAAAGCCTTAAGAAATGCTCAAAAATTCCTCTTCTACAGCTCTTATTTAGAACACTGGATTGTGTCACTTATACCGACAGTGGTCTATATAAGAGCTAATAATCACTGTGGGTCTTGAAGCTATGCCCAAAAATCACTCCTTTACAGTGGCTTTTTTTTATTTTAATTTTATCCACATGGTGCCGATAATCAATTAATTTCATTATATATGTGGATATTATTATTTGTTTTCAGCAGGGCCTTTGTTGGCTGCAAATTAGGCTCCAAAGATGATCCTCCACAGCGAATTTAAATTTCATTGTGAATTCAACGGCTTGGTTTTCAATCTACTTCTGCATTTTTCTGCATTGAAATTGCAAACTTTCTCTTCCCCAGCTGGCAAAAACCTGTTTAAAGTCAGCAAAATAACGTTAAAACAACATTCAAAGAACATTGTTCTAACGTTATTTTGCTGACTTTGAACATGTTTTTGCCAGCTGGGTTAAATCTTGTTCTACACTGTGTAAGATTACCTCATTCAATGGTGATGGAAATAAGTACAAATAACCACTGTGCATAAATCGTGTAAACGAATGGAAATTTTGCTTGCAATAGTAGACTATAAATTCAGTGGTTGAAATAAGAGAAAATAATCACCGTTTAGGAGTGATTTTTCAGCATAGCTTCAGACTACAATGCATGAAGCTATTCTCAAAAATTCCTCCTCCACAGTGGTTATTTGTTCTTAATTTGACCACTAAAACTGTGACGTTTGTAACTTACAAAGCCAAACCAATCAACAAAGAAAAAAAACAATTATCTTGGTGTCTATTTGTTTGTCATAAATATTTATCTCTTTTTATTTAAGGTCGTGCTGATCAACGAAATATTTCCGCAGAAACATTCATAATTAAGAAAGGATCAAAGAATATTGTTTGCCATGCAAGTTCAACTAAAACTGGCTATATTAACAAAACGATGGATTTAAGAGTTCAGTGTAAGATACATTTTTTCTCTTGCTGGATGAATCATTCCAAAGTATTTGTTAAAGACCACTCTGTAGTAGAAGCAAGACCAGCAGTTAGAATAAGAGTAAATGACCACTATGGAGGAGGGCATTTTGAGAATAGTCTCCGACTTTTGGCTGATGCTTTGCTCAAAAATCATCCTTCCACAGTGATTATTTGCTTTTATTTCGGCCACTGAAGCTTAACTAAGTTGTGTAAAATAAAACAGACAAACCGATGTCCAGTACTCAGTGAGCAAATAATCACTGTGGAGGAGTGGTTTTCAAGCATACCTTTAGATTGAAGATTTGCTCAAAAATAACTCCTTCATAGCGGTTATTTGTTCTTCTTTCAAACAATGGATGTCATGTCAATAAATTTACAACTACTTTGTATTACTGAGTCAATGATCCTGCAATGGATTGGTTTATAAGCGCATTGACCTAACACACATGTGCACAGATTCATTTTTGTTGAATTAGGCAATTTTAGTTGATTTAACCCTAACAAAAAAGTTGATTTTGGAGCGAATTTTGAGATGGTCCCTAACTGATCATATGCAAGCTCTAAATATATAGCAACACTCTACATCCTTTATTTTATTCAAAGTTTTTTTAAGGAATGCTTTCGAGGTGATCATTTTATGTTGTATTTTATATTGTATTTTCAGCCAAATTGGCTGAAAATATTCTGAAAAATCTCTCCTTGACACACAGTGATGACTGGCTATTATTTCAATCTCTGTATGCCATCAGGGTTGTATTTGCAAAACGATTGTTTTTGAAGAAATGAACCTATAACACATTAGTTTTTGCACTAGATGTAGGCAGTGATTGAAATAACAGCAAATAATTACTGTGGAGGAGTTTTGAATGTTTTAAGCATGACTTAAGGCTGCAATAATTATTTAATCTTATTTCAACCGCTGATGGTTATTGCAAGCCTTGACCCAAGTGTCATTGGTCGCTTATCGAAAACAAACTTTTGCAATAGTACTTTTGCAACACATGTATAAAGAAATAAAAAAGCCACAAATTATTACTGTGGCCGAGCGCAGGTTTGGTAGCCTGAAGTTATGCTCAAAACTCTCTCCATCACAGTAATTATTTGCTCTTATTTCTAATACTGAAAACAATAATGAAGCAGGGCTCAAAATAACAGCCGGTCATCACTGTGGAGGAGAGATTTTTCAGAATATTTTCAGCCAAGTTGGCTGAAA
>JAULBZ010004231.1:0-15073 GCA_032360805.1 Neoturris breviconis | reverse complement strand
TAGTGGTAAATATTCTGGCCACGAATCATCATTTAACGCTTTAAAAGACATCTTAGCAAAAGCAAATTCGATTCGTTATTTAATAGGTAACCATTTGTAACCATCTGCAGTAAATACGCTAAAACAACGTTAAGCTGGCTAATGAACGACGTCGTTCTAGCGTCTTTACTGCGGACTTTGAACAAGTTCTAACTTTCTATCGGCATTCAAACTGACAATCTTCTGCTTAGACTTTGAAGTCACAATTGAATTGTTTTGGCGAAATAAAGGGAGGCTGTTTTTTTATGTTATTGTAAAACGAAACGTCTTTATTGCATAGTCTTTCTGAGACAAAAGCTTGTTGTTGTACCTCTCCTTTTTGCTTTGATTCTCTGATTGATGAAGATGACGAGTCATCCATCACAACTTTTGAACATAACAAAATTCTCTTCTTCTTCCGTGAAAGGATTTCTAAGCTCCAGAAATGCAACATAGAGGGAATCAAAGTCACAGCGAAATTTCCTCTCGTAGTTATCAGTATCTTCGTGGTGGTTGTGACTGGTTGCATCAATGTTTTCAGCATCTTGAAAAATCTGTGCCACAACAGGACCTGCCACAGTCCATCTTAACAAAGCGTTTCGGTTGTCCAAAATTCCTATTGCTCCTCCTTCGATCTTTATCGGCTTGTTGTTTTGTTCATGTGCCTGATCTAATCCAATTTTTGAAGATACGTTATGGCTATTTTTCACTGTGAAGTAACCTTTTTTGAAGGCCTCGAAAATAGAGGGTACATTGAAGGAACTTGCTGAAGATCTTTTATAAAAACAGACATCCACCTGGCATAATGGATATGATCAAGAGCGAACATCCATGGATGGATATCTTCTACACATGTTACAAAATGTAGAAAGTCGGCATCTCGTAGACTTTTGACGAATGCGAATAATAGAGTCTCTAATTCAATTATTTGAAACCAATAGCAATCATTTGCATTTCTTTTGCAGCTATGCTCCTTCCATTCCTGGTAGTTTTCAAATTCAACTTGGTTTTCAAAAGAAGATCTTGCCAGTTTTGACAATACTGCAAGAGACAGCTGGTGTGCATACCTCGTTCTTTTGACCTTTTTTCCAGACAAAAAAACTTTCAATCCTGCCAGTCGTTGTGATGTTGGCCTTTTCAAATGCTTCTACCCAACCAGAACCTTCCAACCAATCTTCAATTGCACTTAAGTACGCCATTTCAATATGAAGTGGACCCATCATCCATAGCACATTCTTATATCTTTCTTCGTACATCCAATTGACTTGTTTTCCGAGAGCATATACAGGTTGGTCTGCAGTAATGACAGTTATTTGGCCAGGATTAAGATGGCTGACAAGTTCCTCTATCGTAGTCATGCAGTGACGAACCATTGCTGCTGAATTGACAGATTTATTCATCAAGGGTAACATCGTTGAATTTATTTTAGGCATCACAGATGGTGTCTTGTTTGCAAGAAATGCTGAAAATGAAATTCTTTCTTCCAAGTTGTCATTAAGCTTCAACTGAGCAAGTTTTTCAGCCCATTCTGTTATTTCTTGCAGTTCTTTTTTAAAAACAGGACCTTCGTATGGTACTCTGTTAGCTGGTTCTGGTTTTAGGTCTTTAGTCGGGAAAATCTGAGTGTATGACTCCGGTAATTTTGTGCAGTTGAAGAAGATGGGTTATGGTCAATGTTATCAATGGCTGCTAAGGTGAAAAGGTCTTTCTGCAATGAAGGTGGGCAGACTATCCTCTCTTCCAGGTATTTCTGACAAAGCTGGTTGGTAATGTTATCTTCGATTTCTATTACCCGATTGTATGAGATGTTCAACCCCTTGGAAGCAAGATCGGATATTATTCCTTTATCTCTTGTTCTGTAATGAATAGACAGACCAATAAGAACTGGAAGCGGTGGTTCATTTTGCTTGGAATGACGTCTGTTGTCACTTTTAGTTTGTCTTTTTGTTTTTACCGAGTTGAAACGAATTAACTGAGCAAGATTGAGTGCCATACCTTCAGTGCTATCAGATAAGCTATTGTAGCTGTTATCACCCTCCAAAATTAATCCAATAAGATGCAACAGATGAGTTGAAATAGAACGTCTTTGCCGTGTGGTGGACAAATTACCATCAAATCTTTCTTCCACTGAAAACATGTGCTTCCGTATTATATTAGCAGCTTTGCAGATAATCATGCCTTCACTTTTACCAGAAATATTCGACGCTTCAAAAACAGCTTTTCCAATGGCACCATCTAAAGTTAGCAATACAAACTTTCCCTTTCTTTGCTTGCACAAACTGGGAACCTCTGCTAGAAGGTGATTTTTCAATCTGGTGACATTTGCACACTCTACGTGCTGATCTGTTGCTCCAAGTTGCCGGAGCTTTTCTCGAAACATTAGAAACAAATCTTTCATCATAAAGACCGGAATCGTTTGAGATGCCAAAATCAGTTCCTCGACGTTGTTAACGACTTCTGACAAAGCAATACCTGAAATACAGAATAAAGGAAACCTGGAAATCACAATCAATACTTGTATAATATGGAATAAAAGGAAAGATACATTGAAAAGAAGTTAAAGCTTTGCTCATTTATTAACACAACTTAATATTGTTTTTTTCAGGTCTTTATCTAAAGGGAGCTTGGTGTTTAAAATGGTTACAATACCGAGACATGGCCTTAACCTTTAATAAGAATGTAAAAGGGCAACCAAAATTGCTCGTAGATAATTCAACTTTAGTTGCATGAAAATATGAAAATGCGAAGTGGTACATTCAACAATTAGAAAAATTATCGATTCTGTAATTTTGAAAATCAAGTTTTAAAAGATCTGTGAAATCAGCTTGTAAAAAGTAAGCTTACCTTCAATAAGACTGCAATCTTCGTTTGTTGATTCGATTTTGTTAAAGTCTCGAAACCGATTGTACAGCTCAGTCAGACACTTCAGATGGTATTTTGCTTCAGTAGCGATCATATCCCCTTCACTTAACTTCGCTAAAAGTTTTGAGTCTCCGAGTTCTGTGGCTATCTTTTTTATTTTATTATTCAACTGCAAAGTTTGGCACTGATGCATATTTTCTTTTATGTCAGCATTCTCACAGAAAAAGCACACTTGACTAACTGATTTCATGTCCAAACTTCTTCTAGCCGATCTTTTCCTTGGACTTGCATGACTTTCGCTATCTACATTTTCGTCTTCTTCTGATCTCAACAAGCTTTCATTAATTTTTCTTTTACGTTCCAGTTTCTGCTTATTATACATGGAAATGCATGCTTTATGAAATACTGCTCTCTCCTTTAAAAATACGTTGTAAAGGGCTTGAGTTTCTTTAAACTTCTCACAGCGAAGTTTAAGGGTTTTCGGAAGGCCATCGATAGATTCAAACTCTTTTAAGTACTTTGAGACGGTATGAAATGAATTTCTTTCAGGATTAAAACCTAAGATGTAAGTAAAAAAAAAGTACTCGTGGGATAACCAGAACAAGAAAGTAATGAAACAAATACCACATGTGCAGTCAAAAAATACTTTTATATATAGGAACCGATCGTCTTATTAAGTAAATTCATACTAATAACAACAAGCCAAGATAATCCTGCACTATTCTTTCGATCGCGTTAGTTATTGCTGGAACCTTTAATCGAGTCTTTTGAAAAAATCCTGAAGGGTCAATTTGAGAAAAAGCGAAAAAAGGTCGTCCTCCAAAAAGATGGGTGGATCAAATAACCGAAAACACCGGTCTGACAGTTGACACACTTGAAACGATGACTGGCAACAGGGAAGAATGGGGAAGAAATGTGAACGTGTGGGCAAAGTCTCAGAATTGGCATGTGCAGTAAAGTAAAGTAGTTAATCCACTTTAATTTCAATGAAGATTATTTAACATACATACCTGCTTTAGTTATAGGAGATATCAAGTCCTCATTTCCACCAGTTTGACATATAAAACATAAACTCCAATTTACATCTGTTGTACTCTTTAATTTTTCGGCAGAAAACAATTCAAATTCCTTAGCCATCCTAAACTCAGCTATCCATCCTTAGCCAGCCAAACTTATCTGTTTTAGTTTATCAACAACAAAAAAATGTGTTTCATTTTGATAAATTTTTATTATTTACACTTTTGCACTTACATCAATCAATCTTTATCAAATGTAACAGAAAGTGTTAAGTTAATAAAAATGTCATAACTAATTAACAACAGAAAGTGTTAAGTTAATAAAAATGCTAAAACTAATTAACACATAAATACAATCAAAATAGGTAATTTGTACAACAGAATTCATCAAATATAAAAATATAAAAAAAAATTTACTCAAAAATGATGACGTCATTTTAAGGCTGATAACTCCTGAACAGATAATTTTCATACAATGACCATAATGTGTTTTAAAATCAGCATTAAATTTTCTTTCTAACGGTATATCACACTCTGGAATTTGCAAACACCAAAATTTCTCCTTATTTTGATGACGTCATCAAAGACACTTTGACTGCTCATATCTTCTGAATGGTTGATTTTTTATACCATGACCTTAATGTGTTTTGGATTTAGTATGAAATTATCTTTCTAACGGTGTATACTTTACAATTTGGTGACATTTTGTTTCCTATTAAAAAAGTGCTGACGTCAGCAATCACGTGACTTTTAGAAGTGTCTCTGTCAAAAAAAAAATTCAGAATGTAATTATTGACATTTGTACTAAGTTTCATGCTTCTTTCACAATTTGAAGTATTGTTACATATTTTTTTGCTAACAGACCTCACTATGTAACTTCCCACTCCACTCTTCTCATACATAGTAAATCCATATAACATCATTCCGAATCAAATTAGTGACTTCGTCATTAACCGTTCTACTTAAAATATTTGCTTATTAGTCACAGAACTGGCTATTGTTTTGTAAGCTTTTTTGGAGTAACATCTTGGCTGTTTTTATGCTACCAAAACTGCCACTAGTGGAGTCATTTTCTCCATATGTTTGGTCAAAGTTCTATTATTGTATAATTCAAAGCAATTCAAACATGGACTATAGATTGTTCTTTGCTCTTTTGCACAACAGAAATGAAGTTATCATTACCTTTGGCATGTTCCATATTAGCTTTAAAGTCACCTTTTCTTGTGATATTTGCAAACCGCTTATTTATTTTCTTCTTGGGCAGAGTAAATATTTCTTTCAACTTTTTATCATGTTTGTGCTAAAGTTTCAAGTGTCTAGGTGTACGATAAATCCATTCTTTACAGAACAAACAACTGTAGTTTTCATCCATCACAATGTTTTTTCTCGGAAAAGGTCCCTATAACATAATAAACAGTTACTTTTTTAATTAGCTAACCCTATTTGGCCTGGGCCTTTCTTTTTTTCTCAGAAACTACTAAGTGTATCTGGACAATAAAAAGTATAAGAAATATCAGAATCGGTAATATATATTATTATTACTTTTACAAAAACGTAAAGCACACACACCAACATTCAGTTGTAAAAAATGTTAATCCAGTGAACAGAGGTCTGGAAAATATATAGTTAATGTAAAAAATAAAAAAAAATAAAATAAAAAATAAAAAATACTGAATACCAGTACAACTCCATATTCGGACTGTGTATTTACACATATGGCAATACACAGTCAAGCAAAACACAGTCAGAATATAAGAGTGGATCAAAATTATTTAGCATTCGACAGTAGCCATCATCAGCAACAACAACGACAATAGCAACAAGATCACCACCACCGGCAACAGAAACAAAAGTAACAAAAAGCTCGAGCATATTGTCAGTACTACTTTTTCGTCTCATGTCATTGTTAATATATAATCATAGGGCCAAGTATGATCAAAATAACAACAACAACGACAACGACAACGACAACAAGGACAACGATAACAACGACAACGACAACGACAACAATGACAACAATGCCAACAATAACACCGACAACGACAACGACAACGACAAAATCCCTATCATTACAAGCAACCGCCACAGAAACAAAAATTGAAAAATCTCTAGCATTGTTCGTGGTAAAATTTCCCTTTTTCATTAAGTCATTTATACAATATGCCCTAACTTGTGGTGTATATTTCATTCTCACAGTAATATTAACAATGTGTTAGCAATTGATAGAAGTAGTTATAGGTTTTTGTATCAAAATCTATGTTTGTCTTTTATAGCTGTTGTTTATTTGTATATAATAAATTTTACAGAAAGTATATTGTAAGTATATTGTATTATTTTTTATTACACCACGTTTTCAAACTTATTCTCTGAAATGATGAAACTAAATCCGACTAAACTGATCCTCTTATCCCTTTCTTCCACTATTTTCTTGTTAAGTTTGCAAGCTGTTTGTATCCGTCAAAATATAGATAGCAAATTCAAATCCGAGAATTTTAAATGCGCATTTTAAATTTTTTATTTCGAATGTCTAAAGGTAAGTTGTGTTTTAAAAATTATACTACAAAGTTTACATTCTGTCCTTAATAATAACGTTATTTTGCTGACTTTGAACATGTTTTTGACGGCTGGACAGGAGCTAAGCCATAAATTTTAGCCAGTTACTACTTTGACACAAAATAAACAAAAATCAATTGAAAAATTTGATACTTGCTCGTATGACGTCATAAGGTTCCCAGGCACTCTGGTCTGCAAAGTATATATATTTCGTTATCATTTGTGGTTTTGGCCATCACTTGTGGTTTTCAACTTATGTTCTGGCCATCACTTTTGGTCTGGTCATGATTTATGGTCATAACAACATCAGCCTTGTAAATAGAAAACAAACACCTGCAAATAAACTTTACACCTGCAAAAACTCCAATCCCTTAGATACTTTTATTATCAAAAAAATTATTAAAGAATTTCTTAAATCTATTTCTACAAATTTATTTTTAAAATTACAATAGTAGTTGTAATACAAGCGACTAGATTCTAACGTTG
This sequence comes from Neoturris breviconis, assembly GCA_032360805.1. Taxonomy (NCBI): domain Eukaryota; kingdom Metazoa; phylum Cnidaria; class Hydrozoa; order Anthoathecata; family Pandeidae; genus Neoturris; species Neoturris breviconis. The sequence goes on along the minus strand of JAULBZ010004231.1, from coordinate 8,138 downwards.
TAAAAAAATAAAAAAATGTTAAGATGGGTTAAAAGATATTAGAAAGATATATCTCGATTCAATGCTTCGAAGGTATAATTCTGATCTTGGCTACTAAAAAAAGGTAAGACACTCTCAAATTATGCTCCAATAAAAATTGAAAATCCTTGTTTTCCTTGAAGAAACGTCATCATTTTTTACAAGTATAGAGTTAACATGCTAAAGTACATATCCGCGAGTTTTTTTCACAAAAAAAACGAAGATAAAGAAAAAAAAACACTATCATATAACTGATTAAAACATGCATCTATTAAAAAAAATAGTTTATACTCGAAACGCCCCATACATCCTCTGTTACAAAATGGTCCTTTTTTGTATTCATAAACCGCTGCACGAAGACTGTTTTCACTCAATCATACCCATCAAATATTCGTGTATGTTTTAAATAAGATGTGTGTGTTTCACCGATAGGGCGTACCTAATTTTATAAAACTAAAGGTTTGTCTAGCTTTGGTATAATTTTCTTAACCCAGAGTTATGTGTTGGGAAGAATAGAAAGAAGTATATAAACTTTCCGAGTTAGAATTTCACGGTTTAAGGATAGTTTCCTGTCTTTCTGTGTGACTTTTTTAACATCAAAATATTCATGTTTTCTTTTTTATCAAATACTAACGTTATATATCAATGGAAAGCTAAAAGAATAAACTTTCCAAATATGGAATTTTGTTTTTGGAATTTTTTGCAGGTGAGAAGAAAAATGAGACAATATAAAAATCGACTTTTTTTGTATTTAATGTTCCTCTCTCAAAACTCTTTCTTATTTTTCGAAAAAAACAACGCCATCGTGTTCAGCATCGTGTTCAACATACGAGCGTTTTAATATTTCAACTCGTTGATATAAATAATTAATTAATAACATATTTCAGAATAATTTGCATGGTGTCTGTATTGTTATTTTTTTCTTTTTCTATAAAAATGCGTGAAACTTATAGTAATAATATTAGCGAAAAGATCACGAACTATCTGCAGCACTAATGAGCCAAAAAGGATCATTCTTAATTTTCTCCCGTTTAAGTTGGGATATGAAAAAACTAAAATATATGTCAGATAGGTTTTTCAAAGGACTTTTAAAAAATCTAGAAAAAGTTTTTTTGAAGATTTTATGAAAATTACCAGGGAACCAACCTTAAGTTGTATGTATTTTTGTTTTGTTTCTTCCCACATTTGTGGCAGCCATTACGCACAAACTTGCGGACAACTTTTCAACTCTCGGTTTTAGTCTTTTCGATCGGTCAAGATTTGTGACATTAAAAACATGCATAGCAATCTTTTGGTCTCCTTGGCAGTAGCAAAAATATAGTTTTGATGTCAAGTTCTTCCTTATCATTTGTACCAGAATAGAAACAAAAATCAAAGAACGACAACTAACGACGATGATATCAAAAACTAAACGACCATTAAAAAAAACTTTTTCTTACATTATTTGCTCTGTTAACTACACCTGTCATAGTTATATGCATCATGATTTTATAATTTAAAACATAATGATATAATAGGGACACCTGTTTGTTATTTCAATACTTTAGAATAATAAGTAACGGATAATTGACGAGGGTAATGTTTTTAATCACAGTACAAAGGTGGTTTTCCACTAGAAAATTTTCCACCAAACAGAAAATGCGCAGACGCATAGAAAGAAATTATAGACATTCATTTTAGACATTAAAGACAATCCTTAATTAGACTTGCAGCCCATGTAAACCGAACCTTATTTATGGGGTAATGTAAACCGGGTTAAATTTATGGATTCAGGTACACAAAAAGGCTTTTTTACTAATTGCTAATACCCTACAGTGTTTGTGTAGTCACACAAATGGAGTCAGGTGCACAAAACGACTTTTTTACTAAAAATGGAAATGATTGTTTGCAGAATCATAGGACTAATGACTGGGTTTTTATTGAGGCTAAAAAAACTGAAAGTTCTGTCACCGGTTTTTGATTGCCAAGGGCTTATGTTTTAACATATCTTCTGGGCTTTAAAAACTTCGACTAAAACCATGCAAAATTTACCCGAAAATCTGGAGAAAAAAAATCCGATTTTTTCCAAAGTCGGGGAAGATCGTGGTCATAAATAAAAGGCCAAAAAGTGACGTTTTTGAGCGATGCTGACAAGATGGAAATAATATGTGGGTTACATGCTCAAATCTGGCACCAAACAAATTCTAACTAATTAAACAATAACTTAGAAGAAAAAACGAAATTATGTGGGTTACTATATTACTTGGAAAACCTTATTACTTCAGGTGTAAACTTGTGGGTTACAATAACCTGTGGGTTACATTGCTGCTCTAATTCATGGTGAAAATGAAAGTTATTGAAAATTAAGTTAGAATGATTGAAGTTTATATTTAAGTGCAAATTTGTGGGCAACAATAAGAAAATGTTTCTTAATTGTGAGTTACATTATGTTTTTCAATGTAAAACTTTAAATTTGTTTATCAGTGATGACATAAGTTAACAGATGGAAACTTTGTGTATATTTAGAGTGGTAATGTAAAATAAAAAGTAAGCGCATAAGTGTGGGTTACATTCTCCTATGAAAAATCATACTGCCACAGGAAAATGTCTAGAAATTGAAGTAACAATGATATTTACCGTCAATTCAACCTAATACTCAAAAGCTATTGACATTGTGGGACCTATTTTATCAAAATATTTGGAATACACAGTTTTATATTGGAGTATAAAAATGTGGGTTACACATAAGATTAAGTTGCTAAAGTGTGGGTTACATCTCGCTTTATTTCCTGAACACTTACTTTAAGTTATCATAGTAGATAAACAAGGAATCACAATGGTCATGAACAAAAATTTTTCAAACATAAGTGCATAATTGTGGATTACATGCTGCAAAAACCTGAAACATCATAAGGAGTCAGCTCCAAAATTTGTTACCAAAAGCAGATACCTTAGCAGCTTTAAAATAGTGAAATTCAATAATTTTGAAAAAAAATAATCTATGATGAAGAGTGTTAAGTCAATGAGCTTGCAATTGATTGGTTTCTTCGGGACTTCCCCTGATAACGAATATTCAAGAAATTTAAGTAATCTGGATAATATCTCAATTAAACAAAATACACAAAGGTTGATTAGATTCAAAGACAATTACCTGCAAGTTACTACTCCCTGCAATGGTGTGATTGACTTCTGATTTCGTACTATCTCTTTCTAATTTCACTTTTTCTAATTCGATCTCCTTAACACTATACGATGAATTAAGTTTTCCTGAAAACTTTGACCAAAGAAAGCTTACTGTTTGACTAACATTTTCATAAAATCCACCCTTCTCAACATCCCTCCTGATAGCAGTTTTGGCAATACCGACATGATCAACTTGCCTTTACCATGCTCTGTAGTTCTATAAAGCCAAACTATTTTAATTCTCTGGCTGTTGTTGAAGTGAGAAGCAGATTTGTATTGCAATGCACAATTGTCACTCTCAATGGTGACATACACATCTTCCCCAGCCGGTAATTCAGTTTCAGAGAGTATTTCTTTTATTGATACATGAACAAAATGATGATCGTGCTTTTTGTCATCAAATATGTACGGATGATAGCTTTTAGCACCATTGCATTTTAAGAAACCCGAGTGAACAATGACCTGCTCATGGGACCAGTGAAGCGACTGTGGCGCAAACTTTACTGGTATCTGAAGATTTTCACTAAAGTCGATATCAAGGGAAATCGTGTCAAAGTGCTCTCAAAATCGGTGGATAGTTGTACGATAATGCTTTAGATGATTTATGTGATTGATTATTTTAAAAAGGCGCGTGGATATGAATTCCAGAATGAATAAATCAGGTTTTGTAGATTTCGCCTCAAGATGTTTCATGATTTTTCCCTTCTTTGTTTCTCGTTCTACTGTGGCAAAATGTTGCATATTATTGATTACAGTTTTTTTGTCAACACGTCTCGTTTAAGTGCTTCCCATCTTTTGCTGATTGACTTACATAGAATTTGCTTGCTTAGGGTGCACTTCCACTCGATATATGTAGTTTCTACACTTTTGCGATTATGTCGTAAGAAACTCGAAAAATGTATTATAATTATTAAATGGTATAGCAAATTTCTGTTTCTCTGAAATACTGCGTATTACTATGCTAGCTCGAGTTTCACTTGCAACCAAAGTGGTTGAGGGCTCGTTAGAATGGTATTACTATGCTGAACAGATAGAGATGAAAATCAGACATTGAGCGTAAACTGCAGAAAAAAGCAAAGTGGACATTAAAATAAAGCCCTGTATACACTGAGGCCAAATACTGTTTAAGTCTTAAATATTTAGTTTAAATAATGCTACAAAAGTGCTTGAGACCTTGTTAAGCGTATTACTATGCTGAACACATACAGATGAATATCAGACATTGAGTGTAGACTGCACCAGAAAGCAAAGTGGACATTCAAATAAAGCCCTTGTATACACTGAGGTCAAATACTGTTTAGGTCTTAAATATCCAGTTTAACTAATGCTACGAAAGTGGTTAAGACCTCGTTAGAAGCATATTACTGAACACATACATAGAGAAATCCGAACCATAAATTAAACTAAAGCCCTCTACACATAGGGTATATAGATATTGATCTGTTACTTTGTTTACAGTAAAAATCAATTATAAAGCTAACGATAGTTTAGTCTTCTCATACACCGAAACACTGCCCAAAATACGACTTACGGTGGACTTAAGAAAAAGAGAATTCTCAAAAACTGGCGTTATACAATATATTGTGTGTAACACACATTTTGCAACTTGAAAATAATAAACTGTCTCTTCTTTGAAAAAACACCTAAATTGTGCAATAAATCACACTAAATTTATTGGCCACATGAAGGTAAGAGCAATACTAGGTTTAAACATTTCCGATTGGACTTTAAATGTAACCCACAAAACTGCACTTGAAAAGAATTATGAACCTAATATGGTAGTCATACCAATAAACTAAACATTTTCAAGACAACTATTTATTTACCATAATATTAGATTATCCTATATCTAAATTAAGATAGATAGTTGTTTTACTGCATTATAAATTCGCACAATGTAACCCACAAAAATACCATTTAAACCATGGGGAAATTTGCACTTCGCAAAGATGGATTAAGTTTTGGGTAAGAGGTCTTTGTTAATAGTTGTTTTAATAGTTGTGGGTTACATACTACAATTGTCATAAAAACCTCAATGTAACCCACAAAATAGCACCTGAAACAAACAAAATTTTGATTCCCTGCATTTGTAACAAAATTGGTTATTGCTCAAAATTTTAACTTCAGAACTGGAAGTTACCCACAGATATGTACATTTTCCTAAAAAAGTGCATTTTTAGTTAAAAAATAAAACTTCACTTTATTTTTGATCACGATTGAAAATCCGAATTTTTAAGACAAAACAATTTGTGAAAAGAATTCAAACGAGTCTACGGTCCAAGTTTAAAGTTAATCGCATTATTAATACTAAAGTTGACCCTAGAAAAGCTTATTTTTATTGAATTTTGCCATATAAAAAGCGATTAAAAATGTTGTAGGCAATATTTTTCAGTTTTGCTTTCGGATATTAAGATTGAATCAATGCCTCTTATACTTTACGGGTTTTATAAAATTCGAACAGAAAGTGTAAAATAATCTCAAAAATCCGAACTTTAAAAAATAGGAATGATCATGTGACCAAATTTACTAAATGTTTCTTATCACCAAAAGTAGCATTTAGAGGAAGTTACATGTTTCAATTCCAACCGCAACTTAAGTAAGTTATTCATAATTATGTTTGAAGAAAATTTGCAAATTTAATAACTGAAATTTTGCTCTAGATAGTTTCAGAATGCAGCCTTTATCTCAACTTCTTCAACTAAAAAAAATCTTTAGCTCCACCCTCCTGCACAATTATGGTTAATTTTAAACATTTTGCAGAAAAATATTTTTGCAATTGAGTCAAAAAGCATATTTTTTTCTCAGTTGAATTCATTGTAATAAAAGAAAAACAATATTTTTTAACAAGCAAGTCTTTTTTTACTGATCATTTGCAGGAATTTTACACATTCTACAAAGAGACTGTAATTGGTTTAATGTGAAGTGTCCTGAAATAATTATTTACAAAGTACTTTCAAATTTTTTTATCCTTGATTAAAAAGTGTCCTCAAATAATTATTTTAATTTTTAGTAAAGAAAGCCGTTTATTTTGTGTACCTGACTCCATTTGTCTGACTACACAAACTCTGTAGAGCATTTTGTTTGTTGGCTCAAAGCAAAAATTATGTTCTTAGCATGTTCTTAATTTTTTGCATATACATTCTTATAAATTTGTTCTCATTAAATTACAACTTTTTTATAAACAACCCAATTTTTAGGTCGCCTCAAAATTTGTTTGGGAATTTAGCATCATTGCAAATTTTGATGCAAATTGTTTACAGTATTTTAGAAACAGAAAGAGTGAAGCCATTTTGATGTTATATTAACACGACTCATACAAGGTTCATACAAGAACAGCAACTTTAATTAAATTTCCGGCCAAAAATGATTAAACTATAATATATTAAACTATTCATCTGTGTACATTTTCCCTCTTCTCTTTTATGTCTGGAAATTGTTCACTATTGTTTACCATTTTATCTTTGGGGCAATTGTTTATTTTGACCATTGTTTATAAAAAAAGATGTAAATGTGTAACGATGAAAAGTAAATTAACTAAACCAACTATTATGGAGCACAAATCTGCCAGCCAGCAAGGGCAGTTAATTCCTTGTTTACTCGCACACCTATTTTTGCACATTTATTTTTCGTGTGTCTAATTTTTGCGTAAGTGACTCTGGTGCAAATTTTTCAACTCTTTTTTCACCGTTTTTCGCCTACAATGCACAAAAATAACCCTATTTTATAATGCACGAAAATTAAAGGGACATGAAAAATAAAAGGAGTAAAGCGCATAGTTACTTTTCAAAAAAAAAATAACGAAGAACGTTAATGTTAATTTAATATTTATCGTATACAGTAAATAAAATTATAGCACATCAGATTATAAACACCACAAGGAAAATAACCTTGATAGATACACCTAATAAAATATATTTTTGCGCATTCAGTCACCTTGGACAACCAACCAGTTAGAAGGTATTTTCAGTGGTTCTTCCTGAGTGATTGAAACTTGTTAATCCTTCATAAAACAAAAGCAAACAAGGCAATCCAGCGGGCAAAAACTTGTTCAAAGTCTGCGGTAAAGAAGTTAGAAGAATGTTTTCAAAGTTGCTTTTGGCATCTTTACTGTGGATTTTGAACAAGTTTTTGCTCTCTGGCAAGAGACATGCATGCAAAATATAATGAAAGACAATCATGTAGAATAAGTTGTACTAATTTGAGCTGACAATAGAAAACTTCTCAAAATACTTGCTAATGTTAACTTTTCCAGATTCAAATTGCAGGAAACCATCTACTGATGGGATAATAACTTTAGGGTGGATTTACACTATGCAAAAAGTTTTGAACAAAATTTCTACAAATGGAATGTCTTCTTCTGGCCTAGTGTAAACCAACCTTTAGTAAACATAAACAATGACAATAGGCAACGGCTCATAACAAGAACAAACCACTGCAGTTTATTCAGCACCCAGATAAGGATAAATTTGTTAAATTTGTACCCTTAACATTGATTAACTTAATCAAATATTTCCATCCTCTCACTGTTTAGTGATGACTAAAGGTAAATAATAAATAATAATATTCCTTAATAATTTCTTACTATAATGCAGTACTATCTACATTAAGAAGGATCATAGATATACTGTGACAATGCATCAAAGCATGAAATTGTCTCAATATCATTATTTCTTTATCATCCATTAATTTGTTAAGTTACTAACATCTTTATCAATTCTTCTTTTCATCTCTATTAGGAAAGCTTCGCGTGTATTTAGCTTTGGCTTGCATAACAAAATGGACGCTTTGTAGGAAAATAAAACAAAGAAGCTAATAAAGTTTAAACTTAAAATGGTATACATGAGCACAAAATCTTTACTCCATTGATGTTGTTGGCTGAAATAAACCACAGTGGTTGCACCAACAATTACACTGCATAATAACGATACAAATGTAATGAGACTTGTGTCTTTAAAATT
>JAULBZ010004230.1:0-15074 GCA_032360805.1 Neoturris breviconis | reverse complement strand
CAAGCAAAAAAGTATTCATACGAATCTCTAATGTGTTTATTCGAAACAGCTTGGTTTCAATAAGTAAATATTTGGTAATCATACGAAAGAATCAGTATTTATACCAAAATAAAAAGTATTCATACGAATCATTAATGTGTTTATTCGAAACAACTTGGTATCAATACGTAAATATTTGGTATTCATACGAAAGAATAGAGTATTTATACCAAATAAAAAGTATTCATACGAAACGCTAAAGTATTTATACGAAACAGCTTGGTTTCAATACGTAAATATTTAATGAACGCTCCATGATTTGAAAGAAAAACATTATTTCGATAATCATACCGCATTATGAAATAAATTATACGCTCACAATCCGACTTCTACGTTGTAGCCTGCTAAAACTTGAAACAATCTGACCAAAGAGTCTCAGGCTGTTTATATAATCAAAATGTCGTCTTGAGGTATAATCTGCTAATGTGACATGATTGACAGGATACTAGTAATATATAGCAACGGAAAGTAAACAATTATACAGAAACGTTAATTCCGCTTTAAGTGTGAATGTAGGTTTTTATTTCTTGCTATGTTTATAATAAAGTGAAAGGGACCAGTCATGAATATGTAAACTCAAATAGGGATGTCATCCAGTGTTTCTAAGGAGAAATAACAAACAAAATAAATAAATATTGACCCCCGTTTGTTGTTTTCTTCTTACTTAGCTCAGAGTCGAAGTTGGGCTCTTATTACTTTTTTCTTAATCCAGCTGTCTATAGTTACAACACATTACGTCTATGTCCTATGTACCTAGCTGTCGCCCTGTAATATATGGACGTTACCCTGATGCGGACACTGCAGTGATTTCCTTAGCTCACAGAATATGCATCTAAAATACAAGGTCAATAATTGGTTCATGCAGTTAAAAACATACATACTATCTTAGTAGTATAAGTACCAATACATTTGGTATGTATACCAATGATAATAGTATAGATACTTTTCCTTTTGTGGGTAGACACGGCAGTGGTTTCCTTAGCTCACATTATATGCATCTAATTGGTTCATACAGTTAAAAAAATATATATACAATCTTAGTAGTATAAATACCATATCTTTGGTATAAATACCAATACATTTGGTATGTATACCAATGATTTAGTATATATACTTTTCCTTTTGGTATTTATACTTTGGTATAATGTGACTATACTAAACGGTAATTGGTCAAAGTGGCTATACTTGGTATGAGTGCCAAATTACTTTACATGTTGCCATTTTAAAAATTATACTGTTAGTAGTAATGGTGGTGGCGGAATTCCTTTATGGGTACAATCCACATAATTGATTATCGTATATAATACTTTCAAAGGAGAAATTTCTGCGTGGAAATATTTTCACGGTTTAGGTTCATTTTCTTGATATTAAATACCGGCAAAAGTTTCAACAGCAAAAATAAATCCACACAGAATTTCCAATCAAAAATAACTTTCTTTTTCATCCAGAAATAAGAGAATGCCCCTTAAAAAAGAATTCTTCCCAAGTCCAACTGCGAAAATAAATCCCTGTGAAAATATCTTCCAAGAAAGTATTAGATCAGAAACATAAGTGCAAATTAGCTTCAAATTTAGAAAGACAGGAATTATTTCAATACTTTTGGCAAGGATTGTAACGATTGTAAGGATCCATCCATTTTGGCTATAGAACCAGAGTTAGAATAAAGCAAAATATATTTATACAAATATTTTGAAAGTTGTATTATATAATGTCTTTCTATAAACAATAAAAGGAACGTATAAAGTATCAGGAAAACTAATTAGAAACTTGATTTGGACTTACATAAACTTACATAATTGACATTTAGATAATTGCTTGCCCATGAAATTAAATTACTTCAAAATATTATCAACTGATGTCTTTTATAGAAAAGCGTACAATTTAGAAATCTTGCATTTTGATTGGCTTTGAATATTGAAGGAACTAATCAAATTGCAATCTCACTGACATAACATCCTATTGTAAATTTAGACAAATTAGTTAAGCTAATACAATAATGTTATAAATTTGTTAATAATGATACTAAAAATAATTTATATAAATCTATCTATAGTCTATAAATTTAGAAAGATGCATATTACATAAAACTATAGAGAAAATAGAAAAATATACTTAAAAAATTAAATATAGCACTACCATATCAGTACAATTATAAAAATAAAATGGTAAAAGATAGCTAGATACACTGATTCAGACAGGACGTTTGGAAACACAAGAACAAATAGTTACCATACGGAATCCAAGTCAGACTTATAGTTAGTGATACTTTTGTGTGTTAAAGTATCAGAAAATAAATTTTGATAGAATAAACTGCAAGTAAAATCCTTTGGTTACAATAACAGAATGGAGGTTAATTAAAATAATTTTCCATTGTGTTATGAACTGAAATATTTTCCACAGCGATTATTTGCTCTATTTTTGCGTTACAAAAACGTGTCACATATCATAATAACATTTCTGTTGAGAAACGAAAAGTGCCGACTCAGTGTTCTTGAAAATGATTAGTATATTCACAACAGGAAACTGTTTCCTTCATAACAATTATGTAGAGATACATTAACTTTGAAAAATTCCATCATTATAATATTTCTTCACATTTATTTTCGTCTTTTTAATTTTTAATTATTTTTCACAGTTTTCATCATATTTCGTCACTTTTACCGAGAAGTGACATAGTATATTTTTCTCTTGGCAGTTTTTTGATGCTAGGAATTGAACAGGTTTAACAACGAACCTTCAGAAAGTGACAAAGACGAACCTGGCTCTATTATCTTATTAGATGATGAGATTGATGACTAAAGGATATCAAAGGAAAAAAGTGTTACATTTTTTACTAAAAATATTTTGTGTTCCTGAAAAATTTGTGTTTTTCACTTTATAACAATTATGACAATTACAACAATTATGACAAAAAATTGGTAAGTTAATGTAATTTATAACAAGTAGAAATTTTTGATGAAGTAGAACAAAAACGTAAATTGCATGAAATATAAAAGCATATGATAAAATTATTGTGTTTCTAAAAATATACAAAAATAATATATAGAATTATTAAACATCTTCAAATTTGGTACAATAATTTGCAATCAACATTAAGTAGTTCTAAAAACAAAGTCCAATTTACAGCGAAAATCTCCGTAAGACCTTATAAAGCAGACTTCTCTTTAAAAGACAAACCGTAACTCCGGTAATGGAGTGATCTGATTTTTTCAATTTTTCTCATTGTTCAGCTTTCTATAGAGCAGACATCTCTCTAAGACAGACACTTTTTGCATGAATGGTGTCTGCTTTATGGAGATTCCACTGTAATATTCCAATTGTTCTAGTTGACTAATAAAGGTGCGTACTTTAGTCAGATTGATGTATTAAAAACATTTGGTGAATAAATGAAATGTTATTATTGAATAAATGAATGCTATATACCTGTCATGCATTCACAGAGCTATAAAATATATAGAATAAACAAATATTAAGCCTGGAATACTTATTTTTCAGGCTTGAATATGAAGTATAATATAAAATCTCTCTATTCCCTTCCTTGCAATTTATAATTTACCAGTTAATCTAAACAATAATTTTAATGGGTATACTCAATTTTAGCGACTTGAGATACTTAAACAAGAAAACATGAATTCACAAAAATAAATTTCAGCATGAGTAGATTTGCTAATATAATGCTAGACATGCTTGTTGTGACAAATTTTTGTGGGGATACATTTTTGCAGTTTCGCGGTTTAGGGGTCATTTCTGTTGAAATTAAAGCACAGCTATAAACACTCTCTTGGGCTTCAACAGGGAAAATAAAACACTGTTGATACTAATTTACTAATTTTGTGCATTTTGTATCAAACAAAAAGCGGGTGCAGAAATATATTGGCTACAAAAAGATATTGTTCCATTTCACTGTCGTTAAAATCTCTCCCTGCGAAAACTTGTCACGTGTTAACAAAAAATCATTTTAAAGAACCAAATTTGAAAACAGTAAAATCACTATATTGAATACCTGCTACATGCTATATACATGCTATGCTATTTTTTACCACTAAGTAAATAGGATTCCTACTAAAGAATAATGTATAAAGTACTGTAAATCTTCTAATAATGCCCCCATTCTTTTAAACACCCCCCTTTAATAAATGCCCTCCCCCCCCCTCCAGAAAAAAAAATCTAAAATTATATAATGCTACTCTATTTTAAGTCCAAACACCCCCCTTCCTTCTTCATAATAAATATTTATTTTGAAATAAACGCTCTCCTCTCGTTTCTTAATCCTCTGCGACAATCAACTAAGTTAAGTGACCTCCAGAGATACGTGAAGTATTGCTCTAACTTTCCCAGGGTTCAATAGCTAAAGGGCTAGAGGGGGTAGTGAGGTATTGAATCTGCATTGCTGCATTGAAGTCTAAATGTGCAAACCACTACACTAGCAACGAATAAGTTTAATATCTTATTACTAAGGGATCATCTCCAAAATTCGTTTCCATGGAAAGAGTGCTGAATCAACGATCTTGCAATTGATACCAAATCTATTAAAAGCAACAAAAAATATATTTTCGAAATGAATATCGGAGATGGTTCCTAAAGATGTCAAGCTATTGTGTTCACCTTATGATTTCGATAAAAACTCATATAACTCCCAGTGACCAAGAAGGATTTTTGAGCATAGCTTTAGGCTATAGCCTGAAGCTATGCTTAAAAATCCCTCCTCCACAGTGATTAATTACTTTTATTTTCATCACTGGCTTCAGATAAACTCTGTGGAGTAGTATATTATTGGTGCAGCCCAGTTACTATAAAACTGCACAATAGACCCCTCCTCAAAGCTTCTTCTGTATAATCCTGCAAATAAATCGCATACTTGATAATCCATCAGCAAACAATCACTATGGAAGAGGGATTTTGCGCACTGCTTTAGACTTTGTAGACTGAAGGAATGCTGAAAAACCACTCCTCCACAGTGATTAGTTATTCTTCTTTCAAACACTGCATGATAATGATCAAGGAGTAATTGTAACAAAATAATAAAGTTTTAAAACCATGAGATATAAATTATATAAAAAAAATGTCCAACAACTAAATATTACCTATAAACATAAATACCAAAATAAAATATTTAGAACTTAACAACAACACAACAATAAATTATTACTAACTGCCATCATTCATTTATGGTTCCATAAAACTAGTGATATGTATTGTGGAGGAGTGCATCATTAGCTTTGTTATCAGTAATATACTCTTCCACAGAGACCACTTGCAGGAATTCTGTCATTACTGCATATTAAATACATCTGAATCGTATTTTCTTATAATAGGGTAATAATATACCAAAAGTAAATTCTAGGGAGTATTCAACATAACGTGTCTACTTTTTGCTTAACCACTTTTGAATATTTTACCAATTTAGATGGGAAGCCTGGGGTGTTTATTTTAATTTTAATAGTTTAACAGGAGAGGCGTTAATTTTCCCAGGGCATTTAAACGGGAGGGGCATTAACTAGAGGGTGTTAAAAATTAGTTCCCAGGGAAAGAGTGCTGAATCAACGATCTTGCAATTGATTGGTTTCTTCGTACTGAAGAAACTAAATTACAAGCTTGCTGACTTAACATTCTTCATCGTAGATTAATTTTTCATTTACGGTATTGAGATAACTATTGTGAAAAACTTACTTTCAGCACCATTTTTAAACAAAGAAAAATATGTCATCCTATTTTTGATTTGTAATGACAGTGACAATAATGGTATATTATTTTTTATCTATGTAATTATGAAAAGTAAACACATAATGAATGACTATGCAGATATTACATCATCATTGTGAAAAACTTCGTTATGTTCGTCATAATGCTCCGATATGTCTTCGTTGATTGGAACTTCCTCATCGTTCTGATCTTTCTGTATACTATGTCGACAACCATAGGTAAAGTAAACAATTAAACCTGAAGAGAAAAACAATTTTTTCAGAAATATTATAGCCAGCAAGCCAATGACTGCCTTACATCACCTGTTGAGAAATGTTTTTTTTCAGTATTTACACAGTTATTTTCTGCAATGGTGCAAAAATATATTTGAGAAAAATAATAAACAGATATCAGGTTTCTGAATTCGAGCCGGCATTCCCCCCTGTGGAAAAGCATCTTTGGAGGCTGATTTGGGCTGCAAATTAGTCTACAAAGATGCTCCTCCACCAGGGAATACCAACATGGATTTAGAGGCCTAGATATTCTAGATATAAAGATGTTGTTCAGTTTCATAACATGTATAACAAATAACTGAATGAAAATGACACATCCCAACATATCCCAGTGGGCAAAAACCTTGTTCATTCGACATTGTTCTACCGTCTTCGCTGTTTACTTCGAACAAGTTTTTACGCACGGGATAGCTACATTCTAATGATCAAAACCTGAATTATCAAGTATGTTACGATATATTACTGGAATTTGTTAATCTCATGCGTGAGTTTTTAGTGTGAACTAAGCACTTACTCTAAGGAATGTATATACTTCTCACTCACTCACAGAACACTTCTATCTGACTGTTAAATGGGCACTCTTTGCTACAAAAGATTTATATTTAACAATACACTTGATAGTATTGTTAGTCTACAAAGCACTCTTAGTAGATTGGTGTAACAGCCAACATGAATAATAACATTAAAAATAAAATAAATTGATCAACTGTAAGTAAGGCTAGAGTCTCCATCTAATAAAATATTTAATAATGCAGAAATCGAAAGAAATAATCACTGTAGAGTATTGAGTTTTGAGAATAGCATTATATTTTGTGGCCTGAAGATATCCACTCTTCTATCTCCTCCACAGTGATTATTTGCTTTTTTTCTATAAAATCCTAATGTACTCACCTACTGCCATCCATACACCAAATCGAATCCACGTTAACTTGTTCAGTCCAAACATGATGTAAATATTCAAAAATAGTGCAAACACTGGTAACCAAGGCAACATTGGTACTTTAAAGAACAGGCGTTGACTATTCTGTGGCATAAATGATATTACCAGAGTTGTAATAAATAGACTAATAAGAAGTATGGAGAACAACAATACGGTTGGAATATCACCATGAAACAGTTGCTTTTTTAAGAAGTGCAAAATAGCAGATAAGCCAAGAATTTCAAACATAACAAGCACTGAGCATAGCACAACCATGAACTGTGTGGTGGGAGTTGGAAAAGGTATTGGAACATTTTGTCGACAAGACATCGAAGAAAATATCAAATTTCTAATCTCATTGCTGTCGCTGTAGATTAATAATTCTTCCGATTCTGATGGAGATAATAAATGACCACTATTTCTTTCAACAGAAGAACCAGCTTTCATTTGACCGTCTTGTTCACCTGTTTCGTGATTTTTAACATCAGATTGGTCTTGTTCGTCTTTATGGAAATCTAGAAATAGAACATTTAAAATATTGCTTGAATCGCCATACCATTTTAATTGCCTTAGAGTTACTACTAGAAGGAATGAAATTTAGCCTTACTTTTTATTTTTCTTCAAGAATTTTGCTTTTCCAAAAATATAAACAGTGTTCAAAATAGAAACAAATAATCACTATGGAGGAGTGCTTTTTGAGCATTGCTTCAGGCTAGAAAGCCTGAAGCAATGCTCAAAAATCACTCCTTCACAGTGATTATTTGTTCTTATTTCAAACACTTATAAATCCTACTGAAAAATAATAAAAACAAAATTAATTCATTACACAAAAATTATAGAAAATTATAAAATCAAAGCATACATTAAACATCATACATCACCAAAGTACTATGAATACATTAAGAACGCTATAACATTCACGTATTGTTATAGTGTCACTATTAGATAATACCCTATAAACATAATGCAAATGAAAATGCTATTATGCATAATTATATGCAATATGTAGACTACAAGTCTATAGGCTATGTATCTTTCTGTCTGTGGCCAACACCTGATCTAAGGGTATACTAGTTATCCAGCTCACAGACTGATATTATGTTAATAGATCGGAACTGATTTGGATCTTGTAGATAGCAACATAGGACGAGGAGTACAGAAAAACTAGCAAACTTTTTGTCGGCATTTCCCTTGAAGTCTGTCTGTCTTTTTGTCTGTCTTTATGCATGTAGGCTACATCATTGTAAGCTATATGTAAGCTATATGTACATAGGCTATGCGTATATGCATATGTATATGATATATTCATAAGCTATATGCATAATTACTGTATTTATAAGCTATGTACATAGACAACACAAATATATGAATTTATGTTTGAAGAAATCATGTCTTTTAAAAATTGACTTGCTTCTATCATCTGTTAGAATTTAAAAATAAAGAAACACTAGACAATAACACAACATGATAAAATAAAATTTTATATTTACATCAGTATTCACATCACATTTCGTTCAAAAGTGAAAAAAAAAGCTTCCCAAAAACAAAACGGAGACTACAATATTTAATTAACATTTCCAAGAGTTATAATCCATGAGATCGACAAAAAAATCCTGGACATTTTGGTGAATGAATGTTTTATATATCGGTGAAAAGATAAGTCTGTCTAGAAAAAAGATATTGATGTTTTAATAGGTCTGTTTATATCCTCATTGCTGAAAATTTTGCACTCCTTTTGTAGGGCACTTTTTTCCTGAAACCCAGTTTTATGGGGACTTCTTAAGGAATAAAAATGTGTCTTCTGCTAAAATGATCATAATTTTGATATTAAATGAAGATTATATCGTAAAATTTTGAATATAACAACACATTGAAAAATTAATTGAAATGTTCTAAATTCAGCCAGTATGTGTCAAATAGATATACTAAAACTAGGTAAGTTTAAGTATCATTGCTATAGTGGTTCGGAAGTTATTCAAAAGAATATGATTCATATTCTTTGATAGTGGGTATGACGTGTGGTCAAAACCTCATAGAATTCAAATTCGAAGTCTGCACTACCCTTTTTCCTGAATTGACAAAATAGAAACAGATTTGGCCAGCGGTCTCCTAATGTTTCTTATTTTGCCTATACCAAATTTTAAGATGGTATCACGCCTTCGACCAAAAATCCAATTAGGACTTTTTTGGCCCAATACTTGATTGGACGCAATTGAAAAATGTCACTTAAAATTCTGATACTGACACAAATTTCTAAATGGTAGCACTTCAACATGGTGCAATAAGAAAAGTGAGTCGCCGCCACTGCCACTGATGCAATGTGATAGCAATAGCCCATCCATATAATCTAAATATATTCAATTCAAATTTACACATTCCATCAAGCTTTCTTTAATAGAACCTTCTTTTAAATACAGTAACACACAGAACGAAGTGATAATTTGAAGATTATGGTCTCATCCTGAAGAATCACAGGCTGCCATGGATTGATGACAAATTCAAACTTGAAAAGAACTTTCAAGCCATAATATAACTACCAGACATCACATGTCGAGGGGTGTTTTTTAGCATAATTTTTAGCTTCAATGCTAAAACCTATACTAAGAACTCATCCACAGGCCATGTTTGGTAGTCATGTGGTAAGTTTTAGATTACATCAGATAATTTACTACATTGACAACTGTAAACAAGTCATAAGATCAAGCCTGAATATAACTGCTGGACATCACCTGGGGAGGAGTGTTTTTTGAGTATAGTGTTCAGCTTAAAAGTTAAACACAATACTCAAAAAACACTCCTCTACAGGTGGTGTCCGGCAGTTATATTCAGGCTTCAAAATATCCTTACCACTATCACTATTCTCCTCTACTGCACTATTTCTTTTGTTTTCTTCTTCACAGATACTATCATCATGTTCCTTTTCTTCTTCCAACAATCTTGGATTTATGATAATAGTACCGTCATGTGAAAAGCTAATTCCACTTAATCCACTCAATGTTCTAGAAGTGCGAGCTCTAATCATTCCCAAATGGTCTGTTTTGTAACGTAGTATAAGTACTGATAATGTTACTAATGTGTATGCCAAAATAGTTCCAATAGATACCATTTCCACAAGAGCGTGAAGTTCCAGAAACAATGTCATCACACCTGCTTGAAACATTCCCAAATTAATATAAGTAGGAGAAGAGTACAACCTTGCAATTAATTGGTTCCCTTGTACCGAAAAAACCAATGAATTACAAGCTTGCTGACATCATTGAAGATTTATTTTAGCTTCTTTACATTGACTAAAATAACTGTTTTTCAAACATTATTATATGTTCGTAATGGGAACATAAAGTTGGGTTTTCTTGTTCGATGGTCTCGCGAATGAACAAATACATGAACACAGTATTTTAATTGGCCGACGCCCTTTCTGTTCGTCTGATATTTCAATTGAGTTGAATAAAATGAAATGCGAAATGAAAAATACGCCAGCCAATCAAAATACCGGATTTACCTATTTGCATACGACTGCAACCAGTCACGCAAACTGGAAACCCACCTTAAGATGCAAAACAATAAATTACTAAACACTTCTCATGGGGAAATTGTGTATCCAAAGTACATATAATATATATTTAAGAGGAAAAAAGTCATGAAAAAAGCCATGAAAGTATGCAAAAATAAAGATTTACACACTAATTTTCCAAGGCCTTGAATGTAACCCTTTTAAACTTAAATGATTTTCAACATCACAGATACATTCAGGTTCTGTTTCAGCCTAAAAGGTCACAAAAAAAGAATGTCTGCAAACAATGATTTTTGGAGGTTGCTTGAAATCATGTGTAGGATCAAAAAGTATTCATATGTATACCTGAAGATAACTGCCGGACATTACCTATGGAGGAGCATTTTTAGAGTATAGCTTACAGCTGCAAATTTGTTATCTATACTAAAAAACACTCCTCCACAGGTGATATCCAACAACTATCTTATGTCTAATAGGGCACACATCACAAACATGCACCTGTTAATAATCCACCAAATATTGTTGAAAAGAGAGGTATATTTGATGATTCATGAACTTTTGAGAATACTTTGAATATCAAGCCATCTTGTGACATTGAGTATAGAAACCGTGGCATCATCATCATTGATGCAATAGCATTACCCAATAGACCGAATATAGCTCCAATACTAATAATGTATTTCCCAGGATGGAGACCAACCTAAAATAATATTAGAGATAGATATCAAAACAAGTCCCCTAATAATGACTACCATATGTCCTTGAATAATCTCTAGTCCCATTTAAGCCCTTGTACTCAAACAAGCCCCCTATGTAGCAGTGTTTTTTAACAGTGCTTGAATAAACCCCTGACTCAAACAAGCCCTAAGTATCTAACAAATCAATTGATATCTTGATACTGGATACCATTCTTAAAAAGGATTCTAGTCATAAGACATAAGAAATAAAAATAAAGAATCACTGTGGAGAAGGAATTTTTGTTTTGTAGCTCTTATTTCGACCACTGGTTTCAACGGGTGAAAAAACAAACAATTCCGCAAGATGCTTCATTATTCCCCATTGCAGAGATTATGTTTTTATTGATATCTGATGGCTAGTTAATCTGAAAAGAATAAAACAAGATTTTAAATTTTTTTATATTTAGATTTTAAACGTTTGGATGAGTAGTTTTTAAATCTGAAAATCTGCAAACTATGTACTCAAAACCATCCCTCCACAGTTTGTCCGACAGTTATTGTCAGCCAAGAAGTATACAGAATGGTTAAACCTTTACCATTAGAAATCTAGACTATGATTCAGTAAATAAATAAAGGAATTAGGCACACGGATATAAAATTAATTCCAAGTTTCTTATTGATTCAGTGCATAGCCCAAACTTACATAATCAAAAGCAGTGGCTAAAGAAGCACTTCCATGCATTTCACTGTGTGGTATCATCATATTCAAAACAAGTGCAGCTGCCACAAAACCAAAGTAGCAAGTTACTAAAAGAAGAGAGAAGATGTAAAAACAGGTGGACACACTCTAATTATTTTCCAGTTGGAGTGTCATGCAACATTTTCTCAATGATGCTGTGTGTTGGTGAGGTTTATTTATCAGGCAGGGTTAACTCTATCAGACTAAATGCATCTCCTCATGGAATTATAGTTTTCACATCTAACAGCTCTGATAAGTTCAACAACACACGTATGAAATTTAATATTCAATGAAAGACTTTCTGATGATGTGAAATATGCTCTACTAGCCTAGTATACTAAGCTCTACTTTTCTTTTTCTTATACACTCATCGGGCAATTCGTTAATTTAATGACGGCGACATGTAATTATACACCCATGTGGTATACTTTTACTATCTTTGTATTGAATTATACACCCATTTAATTTTTGATCTATTGTAATTTTGGTATAAATGTTAGATTTTTCCAAATGTGATCGTGGTATAAGTCTCATAGCATACCCAAAATAATCTCAAAGTCAACTCCCCTTATAATTTGGGCATAATATTTGGCAAATATGTCAAAAAACCTCATAGAATTTTTGAAAATATCCCTTTTTAATTCCAAGTCTATATTTCAATATGGTACCACAAAAGGGCCGAAAATGAAATTTGGACCATTTTTGCAAGATACTTGCACCTGAGTGGATGAAATCGGAAAAAAATTGTGAGCCCTTGGTAGCCAATTTCAGAATGGTAACACAGTAACATGGTCTAAATAAGTTACTTTGCCGCCACCAAAAAGTCATAGCAATAGCCCATCCAAACTTTGTTTGGCTGGCTGACTAAAATTTGTTGTATGAAAAAAGACCAAACCTAATTGCAGTGTCTATTAACATAAGCAACTCACTGATAAAAAGGAACTTACAGATTGTAGTCACAACACTAATAGGAACAGATTTATTTGGTTTCTTCGCTTCTTCTGAAACCATACATACAGCATCAAAACCAATGAATGCAAAGAAACAAGATGAAGCACCAGTTATCACAGTATCTATACCATTTGGCATAAAATCTTTAATGTTTTTCACATCAGCATAGAATGAACCCATTGCCACAACCATGACAATCACAATAATATTAACTATAGTACACAAGCTATTTATGAAAGAAGTCTTTTTAACACTGAGAGCCACAGTGGTTGTTATAATCATAGATATAAAGAATGAGAAAAAGTCTATATAGATCTTTGATCCAAATATTTCTGGTTGGCCAATATGTTCTATTGTGTAGTTTTTTATTTTGCCATGTGTCAAAGCATCGACATATGTTGTAAAACCTTTGATAACTGAAGCCGCCCCTATACCATATTCCAGTATAAGGTTCCAACCAACTACAAAAGCAAAGAATTCACCAATGACAACATAACTATAAACATAAGCAGAGCCAGCTTTGGGAACACGAGCTGCAAATTCTGTATAACATAAACCACATAAAATTGAAGCGATGGCTGCTAAAGTTATAGAAATAATAATGGCAGCTCCAGTTTTAGCAGACACTTCACCAGCTAAAATATATATACCAGAACCTAATGTTGAGCTTATACCAATTAAAGTGATGTCAAATGTGGTCAAGCATCTTCTTAGCTGCGTTAGCAATATATCTTCTGGTTCGGACTTCAATTTTTTTGTTCTGGTCAAAGTTCTAGCAAATCTAGAGAATATATTTCCATGTTCCATATTCACATGTTACTGTTAATAATATGCCTAAATAATAAACCAAATAATGTTCAGTGGAATAAGTACATAAACTGCAAACTAAGGCCATTTGCATCTTATACTTTATACATAATATACGTTAACTTCGAAAATTATTGTCACTTTTTATTTTCTTCATTTTTGGTGAGAAAAAATAAAATGCGACAAAAATTTTTGTTTAGTGGTATTTTAAAATGACAAAAATTACAAATCGAAGGTACGGTAAAATCTGAGTAAAGTAACCTGAATCCTGCGTTCCTATTTTAACATGTCTATCAACTAGGTTGTCGACATTCCCATCTGAGTTTTTCCAGCACGTGTCTGATTTGTTTATATACTTAGCTAGCTAGGTATGTTGGAGTAGCATGTATGTCAGATTCTTGTCTTTATAAATACAAAGAAACTCTTTCTGCATATAATACTTATGATTATTCTGTGTATTTTTATTGAGATAAAACTAATCTTTTATAATTAAGGTACAAAATCACTTTCCAAATGTTTTTGAAATATCCGTCTATTAAAGTCCATTATGAAAGTTTATCTTATTAGTAACATATCCTGAAAATTTCATTCCATAAAGATGAATACTGGTGGAGATTAGGGAATTACGTGTGTTCTATGTATGTTCACTGTGCGGCAGCCACCTCGTTTGTCCAAACATTTTCCATTTTTAGAGAAAAGAATCACTCATTTAGACACTTCTTGATATTTTTAGACTCTCATTCTGCGTATGATCACTGTGCGTCACTTGTAATTTGACATAGATTTTGAAATTTTGATTATGCTAAAGAAAATACATTTAATTACCAAAGTTCTTTCAGAAACAACGAGCAATAAAACAATGATGTGGGGCAATAAAGGGAAATCTAGATTGTACTCCATCCCTTTGACTAAGTACTCATAAACACTCCCTGCTTAGGATAGTCTACAAGGACCATGGATGATTTACAAGGCCATATGAAAAACCAGCTACAAGGACCGCAGATGATCTACAAGGACCATGTGGGAAAAGGCCTACAAGGGCCACGTGAGTGAACTTACCCAAGGTCTACAAGGACCGTGCGCGGACGATCTCCAAGGACAACCTTGTCCAAGATCTAAAATGTGTCACTCTAGGACATGGAACCTGACACACAACTATAGGGTTATAAATTTATGAACAACAGTTCCTGTGAGTTTAAAATTTTGCAGACCGGACCGCTTGGAATTCGAATAAACTTACATGTATGATGTTCCTGTTGGTAATTTGCAGACTGAAAAGAATCTCGCCACAAATCAGATTCCGCATAATGTTTGAATTTCTGACGAAAATTTCCACAAGAAACATGTTTTGCTCAACAATTTTTTTCTGTGTATGTTAAGATAAGATAAGATAAGATAAGATATTTTATTTATCAATAGTAGTTACAAAATATATTTGGCTAAGGAAAAATTAATA
>JAULBZ010004229.1:0-15078 GCA_032360805.1 Neoturris breviconis | reverse complement strand
GAAAACTTCCGTTGAATAATTTTAAGAATAAATCCAACCGAAAGAAGAATACTAAACGTTCCGAAACTGAAGTGATAAGGCTAGACGATCTTCTTACTGACATCCTCTAATAGTTTATGTAAATATTTCGAAAGAGGGAGAAAATCATATTTGTTACAGTTTTTGTTTATTGACATATTAAATATGTGGAAGCATATTCTACTAAGCATTTTCTCAGTGGGAAAATGTTAGAGCCTCCAAACTTGTTCAAAGTCCACAGTAAAGACGCTAGAACAACGTTTTTTAATATTGTTCTGGTGTCTTTACACTAGACTTTCAGGTTTCTACCCACTTGGGTCTATTTCGTGACGGTCATCCGTATTCACGATATTTTATCAGTCATTCTTAGGTGACGTCACTTTCAACCATTGTAATGGGTTTATTTAGAATTCGCGCGAATGAATTTGCCTAGTGGAAATCCGTTTTTATTTATCGTGTTTTTATGAAAAACTTCTCTTTTTATAACCTAACTCCTTTTAAATTTATATGAAATTTTTTGCAATCAGTAAGATCGCCACAAAAGAGATAATCATTACAATATATAATTGCTAAAACAATAGATCTATTCACACATGAAAACCAGGTCTTGGCTGATCTAGAACTTGTTGCAATGCAGGGACTGCACAAAGTTATTGCATTACAACAAGTCCGACTATTTTTTCATGTATTTGTGAATAGGTCTATTGTTTTAATTAAGGACATACAAATTGAGCAAAACTTGTTCAAAGTCAGCATTAAATACGCTTGAACGGGGTTCAATAGCGTTCTTATAGCGTCCTTACAGCGGAATTTGAGCACCTGTGGATATAATAACGAAATTGATTAGGTGAGCAATAAATACCAAGATCATTGGCTTAAAGTGTAAAAGTCTGCCGAATGCGATCCCATATATTCCCTTAATTGGACTGTGTATCGCAATATATATGGGAATATTCGTATTCGCTGCCATGATTACTACCCAATGGGCATAAACTTGTTCAAAATCCGCAGTAAAGACGCTAGAACATTTTCAACGTTGTTCTAGCGTCCTTACTGCAGACTTTGAACAAGTTTATTGTCTCTTTAAGAATAAAAAATTCTATTTAAGGCTAATCTTTTGTTAGTTAATCTAGTTTCATAGCGTGAAAAAATACGATATTCATATCTAGCAATGCACAGCCCGCATAATATGTTCGACTTTCATTCTGTGTATTGCAAAGACATTATTTTGATTCTATTTCTATTTGTATATATATGTACATTCTCACACCGTGAATGACTCCATGATGGATGGTGTGTAAATGACTGCAAATTATGACTCCATGCAACTCTTTATATGAACGGTGTGTTGCTATCTCCATATATGGTATATGAAGCAGTGCGGGTCTTTTACGGTGTTTTTATTTTTATTTGTTATATAGCTTTACTTGTAAATTATATTTTATGACATTTCATTCTCTAAAATGAGTGGTTTTTATATAATATGTGACCCGGAGAGAACTTATTCCGGAGAGTTGTATTGTCGTTACTTAAGTCACTGCACACAAAGGAAGTTATTGCATTGTAACAAGTTCTACTTTGAGAAACGAACGCCTCATTTTCATTGTTTTATAAAAACGAAGATAGTATAAATGCGCTATATAATAGTTTCACTTGGGTAATATCGATGTGATTCGGTAAGGTCATTTGGTCTTTATACTAGCACGTACACAGAACTGACCTATGCGCAGTTTAAAAGAAAGACTTTGGTCTATTGTTACTTCAACTCTACAGTGGATAACATAGTATAATGATGTGTGATTAAGTTAAAGCAATTGATTCATGGAATCGAGGTTGCGCATGCGCTTAGGCAATATTAGCCCCACCCTCAACGTTCGAGAGGGATTTGATAGCGTGCTAGAGAAGAGATAAGAAGAGGGTCTGTGAATTCCCGCAAAAATGTAAATAGTACGTTAAAAGGAAAGATATACTTTAAACTTTATTCTCGCTTCTGGAACGCTCCTTACGCAAAGAACCGACATATAATACAACACAACAATAACCATTTAATTTTATAGATTATATTTTCAGTTTTGGATTATAAGAATAGCATTTGAATTTGACTGGATTTACTAAAACTTGATTGGTCAAAAAACAGTCAAGAATTGTGTGTGTATATCAAATTTAAGATTATCGATGACTGCATCAATCTCTTTGAACAGGAATCGTATTATCGTCAATAATTTACACTTATTTTTCCTTTTGATGATAAATAGCAACCGTTTGTAAATACTTTAAATTATGACGAACCTAGAATTGATCCTTGAGGAACTCCTAATATGATTCCAATCCATGAGCTAACACTGAAGAGTGCCTTTGTGCGTTGTTTTCGATTGGTAAGATAACTGCGCATAGGTTTCAAGCTGCTGAAAATAAAGCCAAAAGCAGAAGGCTTAGCGAGCAAATGATCGTAAGGTAAGCAATCAAAAGCTTTTGACAGGTCCATACGTATCGTACTGACCACCCCAGATTTGTTAGTTGAATCTTCGTCTTTTAAAAAATGAATAAGACTTTCAAGTGTTAGCCCACTAGGACATATTTGCAAAATGTTCGTTGGAATAGACCCACTGGATCCAATCTCATAATAACTTTGATTGTTCCCATGGATACACAGAAGATAATTCAATGTTGCTTGCGGATCGAATATCTATTATACAAGGGTGATTTCTAAATTTATAAATAATTTTCCCCAAGTTCATATGTCCTTTATATAGATATATCTTTGTATATCTAGTCCTATCAAATTTGTTCTTTAATCGAGATCTCTTCCTAATGGCTTTTCTCAATTATTTATGAAAGTGAGTTCTGTCATGTCCACGTACAACCCCGTTTTTAACGAATAATGTTGATTTGATACATCCTGAAAGGTTGAATTGAATGAAGAAAAATTCCCGGGGGGTTGAAGTTAAACGAATCTACTTGAGAGATCTTCTTCGAATAAATTTTCAGAGCACCCTTTATAACTTCTATACTGTATCTTTTGGGGGCATGAATACGAAGGTTGTTCTTAACATAGTGTAAATCATATGATGGCCATCACCTAAGCCAGTCTCTAAAAAATGACTCTTGTGAAACTGCGTTTTTTGTTGGTACGGATCAAATCAACACATTGATTTAAAACATATGACGGTATTAATCAGATATTACTGACTATGATTTAGATCTAATGGAGCGATCTCAGTATCTGATGCCACGACATTGGAAGCTCCTAGTATAACATAACATCATCAACATTATCAACAAGATATTCTCAATATTTTGTTCTTTGTTTCCTGATTAGTCCTGATTATTCTGCTTCCAAAACGTATTACTATAAGTATATGCTCCACTTTTATTATAAGAAAGGTGAAGTAATATTATAACCAAACTGTACCTTTATTCAGGTGATTAGTACCTACATTGATCCTGGGCTTTGTTAGGCTCGTTAAAAGCCTAAGTGGGCCTCCCTAGATTAGGCGCCTTCCTCAAACAAGCGACCTCTCTTTTTGTGAATTTTGGAATAAGGACCGGAGGGCTTAGTAATACTATGACCAAACATTATCTTAATTTAGGTGATATAGGTGGTGATTAACCACATCAACCAAGCATGACTGGGTCAATGAACCCACGTGGTGTCGTAAATCAAATTCAGTTCAAGTTCTTTTTACACAATTAATGGAAGACGCCTTGGGAATAGATGCTTATTTTAATACAAAAACGTGTGACGTCAATTTCTACCAATAGAATATTTTCTTTTGGATTAGGTGCGGAATTTATCTCTTACTGAGAATGGACCTTTAGCAAATTCTTTATTGGACAAACAAAACCTGTTTTCTGTTTAAGAAAAATTAACTGTTATGTTTTTCTCATGATTTAGGACAAGCTCATTCTTCAAAGCCCCTCAGCTCGCGCAAGTTACACATGTGCGCCACGATTCGAAACAACGTTAAGACAACACGGAAATGTTTCCTTTAAATACCTCTATAGTTGGAGCACGACGACAAAACAACGTCAAAACAACGTGACGACATCGTTTCGACATTGTTTCAACATTGATTCGTCGTCGTGTGCTTGCAAGGAACGTCCTCATTCCTTAGTTTTTTGTACACACTGATTGTTTAAATATTTATTATTTTTTTATTTAACATAATGATTGCGAAATTACTCCATCTCAGTAGGAAATGTCCTGTTCGCAGTCAGTAACAAAGACGCTAGAAAAACGTTTTCAACTATGTTCTAGCGTTTTTACGGCTAACTTTGAACAAGATTTTGCCAGCTGGGATATGTTACCTCCTAAATAATGTAAGAATGGCAAAAGAATGAATGTTAAAATATTGCAAACACGGGTGACAATCACTGTCTTTTTATCGTTGATGTTAAAAGGAAATTTCTGTGATAAATTAAATGCAAAATAAAGGTAAGTTAGTTGTCTGTAAAAGGCTATAATAGTAACCATTGGTGGATACTATAAAACCATATTGTGCAGTCTCTCGTTTTAATGCATTTGTGAATAGGATACGGAACTATACTGATCCGTATTCAATAATCTTTCATGCCATATCTATTGTTTACTAATCAAACACTCGCAAAATTTGAATTAAATGTACAAATTTCTCAATGCAACAAATTTCCAAACGAGAAACTATTTTACGAACAAGTATTCATCTAGAAATTGTTTACAAGTAGAGTTGTTCGACTATTCATTTGGTTATAAACACTTAGCAGGCTTAATGAACCATATCGACCTTAACTGATATACACAAACGTCATCAGTTGATAACTTGGAAACCTTGCTGTGTGAGAGAGAAAAAACATTCAGAATATAATGCGCATGCGCACAGGCTAGCATTTTGCCACACCTACTTTTTCGAAGAAATAGAAAATATATATTGAGCATTATTGAATCAATTATTTGGTATAATATTTTAAAAACTTGTTCAAAGTCTGCAGTAGAGACACTAGAACAACGTCGTCAAACGTTATTCTAGTGTCTTTACTGCGGACTTTGAACAAGTTTCGCCTGCAAGGAAATTAGAATAAAGTTGTAACGAAGAATGTTCTATCAACGAGCTTTACTCCTTCAGTACGAATAAACCAATCCCTTAACAGGGATAGTTATCCCTTTACTCTCCATCAAAATGTTTTTAGAAATGGCTTCAATATAATATTGCCAATGTCTTATTATTATCAAAGGATTTTAATTTAGAAGGTGTCTTCACAGTTTGCAAAACTACTGAATACGGACTCGTATAGCTCCGCATCCTAACTCCATAGCAACATATATGGTACCTACACAGTCCAGATACAAAACTATAAGGATCTGTATTCAGCAGGCGTTCATAATGTGCTAATTGAAAGGATTTCCCTATGAGATTTTAATCGTTTCTTCCTGTCCGCAAATAAACAAAAAGCAACAAAAAATGCATTAAATTAGAAAAAATCAACACTTTTTATCGAAAAAAGCTACTAGTACTTTTTAAAAATGCAAAGTGACGCTATATTTTGAGAACGCTATAAAGCGGCTTTTCAATTTTTAATGTTTGTGAAGGGTTGTGAATAGGGCATTGCATTGCATTGTAAATTGTTAATAAACATATAGAATCTCAATATAACCGAACAAACGCTAAGTAAATGCATTTCTCTATACAGCTATTCAAGTTTGGACGCTCTATTCACATATTCAATATCAATCAAGACGGGGGTATAAATTACTGTTTAATTTACGGTAACGAAAATTTGAATTCTTGGTTAAGCGGAAATGTATCAATTTTAAGGCAGATTTTAAAGATAAATTTCACTCACTAAATTAAATTTAGGCATGATTTTATTTTACACAATGATTCGTTTCATTGCTGTATTATAAGTAAATTTTGCGTAAATTATATTTCTACTATAACCCCCGTGTTTAAATATACCAAATGAGCTGTTTATTCGGAACGACAGTTTTGAACGCAGTCAACATATTATTTGAGTGAGATAGGCATGCGCAATACGAGTATTTATATAAATAATTAATCAGTTTTGAAAAATTACTAAAAAAAAACTTTGTTAAATGATATACGAATTCAGATATAAAAATCGCTCCAGTTGAATATTTAAAACTAATAATCGAATTCATTTTTATATACTCCATAGATGAAGTCAACTTTTAACAATAAGTCATTCAAGGGACACAGTATCTAGATTGAAAAGAACGGACAGTATATAGTAAGTATCTTTATTATGATTCTATGAATCCTATACTGAATGTTGTTTCATATCAGCTCTCTTTTCCCATTCAATCGTTCTCAATATTAGAGAATAAACTTTTAATTGTACTCTATTCTTCGTTTTATTTTACAAGACAGTTATTTGGTTGTTAGATTGAATAGTGTTCTATCGAATGGTTTATTTTCCATTCGTTTTCACGCATCATTGAGCTTAATACTTAGATAAGTATAGAACGATTATTGTAATTGAAATTGAATTCTATAAAAACAAAACTTCTATTCTTCTAATCTATTTTATTAAAATCCTGTTCACAGTCATTCTTGTGAAATTCCATTTTGTTGTTGATGTTCGCAAAAAAATAAAATGATCTAAAATTCTAGTGAACAATATTTACCTATATGTAATTCAACCTATCTCTTACATATAACTTGTGTGTTCGTTTTTTGGCTTGTTGTCAAATATATTTCTTTGCATTTGAACATGCTAAAATTGAACTCTCTAAAGACTTAAAAATCTATTTCGATATTAAATATTCTTTCAGAACTAAAATTTTAGCCAAAGCTTTCCGAAGAGTGATTCACTAACAATTAAACCTACGCAAGAAATTAAGATATTCGCCAATTCTTGAAATTAAATTTTCGAATATTTATTGGTAGAAATTGACGTCACACCATGATTTTCTATTTTATGTTCTCTATGTAGGTTTTATTATGATGCGTCAATCGCCCTCCCCTTATCTTCCACAACCAGATCCAACCGATGTTCCTGCGTTAACTAAAATGATTAATTTGCCGGTAACCGATGACCGTGCACCAATTAAATCAGAGAGTCCTGAAGCACCAAATTTAGTTCAAGCAGATTCTAACTCTAATTATCCTCCAATACCTCCCCAACTGCCACAGAGTCACCATTTACAGAATCATCATCTGCCAGTGAGTCACCAACATGTGCCACATGTTCAGCAACAGCAACATCCTGCTCATGCGGTACATAATCTTCAAGGAAGTGGAACAGGAACAGCGGGAACATCAAATGGTCAGGTAAGATAACGTCAACAATTTACATTCAACTTTAAAGGGGTTTTCCACTGGTGAAAAATTTCCTGACAAAGTCAAAAGAAGAAGTCAATAGGTAGGAATTGACGTCATACATCATATGTGACATTAGTTTCTACCAATAGAATGTCTTCTTTTGGCTTTCGCCTAGTGAAGAGCTATCATTTTCCACCCAGCCAGCAAAGACCTGTTCAAAGTCAGCAAAATAAAGTTAGAACAACGTTCGTTATTTTGCTGACTTTGAACACCTGTTTCTGCTGTTTCTTTCACAATTTCGATCAGCAATTATTTTTACCTCTGCAGTAATGTTTGCTTATCACGTGACAGATTGTTCATTTCCACACGTGACATATTGTTCAAAACACATACTTCCAAGGGATGACATCTTCTTATTTGCCCTAATTCAATTAGTGAGTTCCCACTTGACCGTTTTGCAGCTGGAAGGAGACAGTATTGGGAACACAGGACAAGAATAGGAAATTGAGTATCCATGAAAAGAACGAATGGAAATGTATAATGAAGTAATGCAACCAAGTGCGCAAAAACTTGATCAAAGTCGGCAGTTATCTTTACTGCGGACTTTGAACAGGTTTTTGCGCACTTGAAATGTGTAACCAGTGTAAATATAGTTTTATCAACACTATAAGATTTGATAACAACCCATCAGATAAATTATCAGACATAATAATAAATCCAAAGGCGGAAAAAAACCTCAGAGAGGTTTATAGAGTAGATGTAAGAACGAGTACTTAGGATATCATGACTTTTTGCACTCGACAAATTCTTTTTGTTTGTTGAAATTCAAATATTTTTTAAGAATTTCGCTTTGTCTCAACTTTTTGTAGCGTTATTATTTCTATTATTAGCCTGGAGAAGAGGATGATGATCATGTAAAGAGACCAATGAATGCATTTATGGTTTGGTCAAGAACAGAGAGAAGAAAGTTAGCATTAAAGTATCCGAATATGCTTAATTGTGAGATCAGTAAATTACTTGGTGCCGAATGGAGCCGGATGAATGAAGAAGAAAAATCTCCGTATATTCAAGAGAGTAAAAGATTACGGACGATACACAGCCAGAAATATCCTGATTACTCATACAAACCAAGACGAAGGAAACGAAAGGTCACTCAAAGTCAATCAAATTATCCATCGATAAATTTTCCAGCTGCTGGACCACAATTGCCCCCATATCAATTCACTAGTTCCGGATATCCGAAGATGCCGGGTGATGCTTTTAAAATCCCCGGATTTACCGATAATTATAATGTTCCAATGCAAGATCCAAATAAAGCTTTGAACTATTTGAATTCTGCAGCAGCAATGGGGATGTCAGCTGATATGAAGTCATATTACAATTTAACCCCACCCCCGTCTAATTTATTTACACCGGCTTCAAGTAATTATTCGTCTTTGTCATTAGGGGGTAATACACAAAACTTATATTCGTCACCAAGCAGCTATATGCCATCACTTTTTAAGGATCACCAATTTTAGCAATCAAGGATGTAGAAATCAATAATCCTGGACACTACGGCGTAAAAGAATGACGAATAGGTATACTACAAATCGGACCGCGTTCGCCTATTTTTCACGTCGTACACTGACGAAGTTTTCGCACTGGTTCAAAAATCTCTTTTCCAATTGTGAAAATTTGTTAATAAAATATTTGATTAATGAAACTCTGCCGACTCTCAACGTCTATTCTCGACGTCTATTCAATAACAAAAATACGTCGTTTTGACGTCTAGACGCGCCCTCCGGAAAATCTTTTTCTACAAGAAAATAAAACCTTCCTGAAGGCGCGCGGCGTCTAATCAACGTCACAAAGGCGAGTTTACTCCTAAAAAAAAGATTTTTAAATAAATTTTTCAACTTTGGATAGTTAATACGGCGCGAAAATTTCTTCTTTGTAAGGTATAATTTTTTATATATCTTACGTTTGTACTGCTAGCATGTAAATATTTTTAGCTAGCTAACTAAATATGACGTCACACCATGTTCAAACGACGGCAAAACTAATGTTGAATAATAACGTCAATGACGTTGTTTTGATATCTCTTGAATATGGTGTAAGGGTAAACGAAGCATTACTTTTTGTACAACTGCTAAAGGCAAATCCCAGTAGGTCAAAACTTGTTCAAAGTCTGCAGTGAAGACGTTGAAAACGTCTTTAATGAGTTTTAAACTCAAGCGCATGATATTCTATGGTTTTGATTGGTTGCTTGACTACGAAGAATGCATTTTACTAATTACTTTACGAGGAAATCAATCAATTGCAAGATGATTGACAAACCCAGTGAAAAAAGACTTGTTCAAAGTCTGCAGCAAAGGCGCTAGAACAACGTCGAACTACGTTGTTCTAGGCTCTTTACTACGGACTTTGAACAAGTTTTTACCGAGTTGTTTATGAGTAATGCTAAGTGTTTATCCTTCTGGACTTGATTTCTACATCGTTTCTATTTTAAACATTTTTGACTGTAAAATATCCGTGGTCAAACATAATTTAAACATATATTCATCAAGGAATATATCCAATATTCATGAAGGAACTGTCGCTTAACCACGCCTATATTATAGTTTTTGTTTTAATAATTTTGCTAGCCACATAGTAGGTGCATCGTGGTCACACGTCTCATAGTGTACTAATTGGGTTCTAGAGCGTTTGATCAGGGTGTCCTGCTACTCAGTGAGCAAAAACTTGTTCAAAATCCTCAGTAAAGGTGCGAGAAAACACCGTTCGACGTTGTTTTAGCGTCTTTACTGCTGACTTTAAACCAGTTATTGCCCATTTGGTAGTATATGAGTATATTAGAAGTTCAAGTCTTTTTTTTATATTTGCTTAATTGCAGGTTTTGAACAGGTATTTAATTGCAGGTTTTAAACAGGTATTTACCTACTGAGCGGATAGTCTTTAGATATATTCACATACACTATATTGATTAATATTTTTTAAGTCTTGTAGAAACAAGACCTCTTTTCCGACATAGTTTGCCTATTGCACAAACAGGATTGGAAACGAAGTTTATATCGTTTACCTACTGAACAAATAGGACTGGAAACAAGACTTATATCGCTTTTCTAGCGAACAAATAGGAACAAGGTTTATATCGTTTGCATGTTATTTTACAATGTTGCACATATATAATTTTTATGAACATCATTTATATCAGAATAATCCTGCAACCCATAGAGCCAAAAAAAAATGTTTAAAGTCAGCAGTAAAGATGCTAGAAGAACATCTTTTAGCGTTGTTCCAGCGTCTTTATTGTGTACTTTGAAATGTTTTTGCTCACTGGAAATGGTCACATGACCCAGCATAGACGCAATGTCCAAACAACGTCAAAGTCTAACCGTCATTTCGACATTCGAACGGTGTCATTTGTCCACACTAGTAATAATGTAATTTACATTATTCACCATAATGGGCACACGGCGTTGGATCACCGTTGACGTCAAAACGACGTCGTTTTGACGTTGTTTCGATGTTGAACCGCCGTCGCATGGCAACAGGATAGAAATGATTTATTTATTTTTCAATTTTTATTTCTTTTGTTTTCTTTATATATAAATACGTTGTTAAAGTTTTTGCTATATATACATAATATACATATACACGTTGCCACACTTTGTTAATTAAGAATAAATATAAACAGAAAAGAAAATTATTGTTTTTTTAGATCACTAGCGGCATCCGACATATGGCATTGAAATTCTCAATTCAAAATTCAGAATTCTTGTTGCCATTTTATCATTCTAAATTATCATCTTTCCTGTAGATACATCTACTGTAGATGCGCTGCGCTAATCTGTGTTAAGATCCTAAGTATACTCGACAAATCTCGTTGCTTCTAGCAGCCTAGTAATCCAGACTCTTGAGACAAGTAGAATTTTCGTGCCTTTCGTATTTATAATCAAGATTTAACGCTTTTTGTCTAAGTTGAAATTCCAAATCTTTGCACGAGTGTCACTTTGTCTTAAATAATGATTGTATAGTGAATTACTAAATGGAACCCCTGTGGTGATCTATATTTAGAGATGAAAGAAGCATTTTCCTGTGGTGACCTTTGTAAGGTGGATGGCCCTTACAAGACGACTATTTAAATCCCGCTTCCGTAAGTAAAAGGATTTCTGGAAACGGACGTCTGCGGCAGCGGCGGTCGTCATGTGCAGGCAACTTTTGTGAACCCGCAGGCATTATATATCCCGCATCTGCTCAATTTTTATTCGTCCATATTCTGCTTTGACAAGAAACAACAAAATAACTGATGATATACCACATGTTATTGATAAACACCAATTCATCCATGTGACACCTGTCGACACAACACTATAGCTTTAACTCTATCAAGCGGAAAACCAAAATAAGACATTCCATTGGTAGAAACTGACGTCACATGATGTGTGATCATATCTTTTCTTGGTTTTTGAGCGAAATTATCCGCCTAATTAAAATCAAAGTTTAAAGCAGATCTCTAGGCGAATTAGTTGGCGCAAATTCTAAATGAAGCTAATACGACGTTGTTCTAGTGTCTTTACTGCGGACTTTGAACAAGTGTTTGCCAATGTTATAATTGATTTGTTTGTTTGCATGAATCAAAACAGTCTATTATTAATCACGTGATTGTGAATTTCTACTAATGGAATATATAGACTTATTCACAAATGCATGAAAACGAGGCACTGACTTCTCAAAGCAATATAATAACATCCTTTTTGTGCAGTGCCTGAGATTTTCAAGAGATTTTTAAGTACTTCACTTAATTTGTTTATTTATATACATTACGAAAAACAGTATATATATATATTTAATTTCTTTTGCAATGAATTAAGTATATACCAAAAAAATCTGCTTTAATTACAGATTATTCAAATTTTCAGGAAGCTAAAACCTATAATTAATTTGGTATATATACCCGTTAATTCGAACTTCCTTTATTTCGAACGCATTTTTTGATCCGTAGGGATTGAATTTGCCCTAAAATATGTTCGATATTCGAACATTTGTTATTTCAAACAAAAAACTTGTTTCCTTGAGGGTTCGAATAAGCGGACATTGACTGTAACCACCGTAACCACTGTAACCACCGTTCAGTAAATAAGATTAGTGACGCTGTTTCAAATTTTTAGGAAGCTAAAAACTTACTTTAAAGCGAAAAAACCTTTGTGGAAAGAAATTTTTGCACTGTCGTAGAGACCGTAATTTTATGTGCAATTTCGTGGAACTAACTTTTGCGTTTAGACCACATAATTATTCCTTTTCGCGGGAATTAACTTTCAAATCTGACTATCAACAAAAATATACGCATGCTTTCTTTTGTATATGCAGCCTAGGATCTACCTCTATATAGTGCTAATTTTAAGGAAATGTTAGGTAATATAGGTTTATTTGTTGAAGAATTCATCAATAACAGCACCGTCAAAATGAAAATATTTGAGCTTCTAATTAATTTTTTTTTTTTGGGAATAAATTTTCGCAATCACTACTTTTCTGATATTTCCTGGAAATAAACTTTTGCGGTAAACTGAGTTTTAGATATTTCGCAGGAAGTTAATAATATACTTTCGCAAATACAGTATATATATAGGTAAAAAACACCATGAAAGTAATTCAGTTTAGCATGGCTACAGTATATACTACATTGCCATTACCAGAATAAACTCTTGGACGGAAATCTTTTGGATTTTTTTTGTCTCAAAGCATCCGACTTTGATTTTATGCCAGAAATTTTACCTGAGTTAATACAATGTTCATTTACTAGCATTTGAGATTGTATGTGTTCGCTGCAATCTTTTAAATATTTTTTTACAAAAAAACATGACATTTGATGTGGTATTTGGAAGCGGCGTTTATTCAAAAAAATGTATATTCAGACTATTCCTCTGGTGAATTATTCAAGCCATATAATTTTATTTTTGATCAGAATAAATTGTTTGCAACATCATAGCAATGACATACAGGAAACACCATGTGTACTCTTTTTATATAGAAGTATTAGCATACATTTTCAAGAACGTTTTATATACTGTTCTCTTATTTATTCAACTTGTATATAACTATTTTTTTGTATATTTCTATTATATCGAAGTTTGAGTTATCCATATTGGTTACTTCAAATAATTCAAATAGAGTACATTAACAATGAAAACGTTTGCATGGAAAATCTTTCCAAATTTTTTTTTCAATTTTGTCTGAAACTTGAGTAAAATCATGAAAAACCTACATTTAGGATTTTATACACATATCAAGCAAATCTCTAATTTTTTAGGGAAGTAAAACAGGAAAATAAGCTTTGTCTGAAAGTTTTTCAGCCAAAGTTTTCCGCCAAAAATGTTTCAGCAGAAAAAAATTGTCTTTGCATCAATGTACTTATTGCAGAAAGAAATTTTGTGAGAAGAAACTTTTGCTGTCTTGTAGAGAGCAGAAAATTATTGCAATTGCGAAACTAACTTTCGTCTATTCCATGTTATTACATTTTATGGGAGTTTAACTTTTGGAGTTGTAAATGTTTTATCATATTTTGCTATAGCAAAATTTCGTGAATCT
Source organism: Neoturris breviconis (assembly GCA_032360805.1). Lineage (NCBI taxonomy): Eukaryota > Metazoa > Cnidaria > Hydrozoa > Anthoathecata > Pandeidae > Neoturris > Neoturris breviconis. The sequence continues at coordinate 1,231 of JAULBZ010004229.1, read as the reverse complement.
GACTTTCAACAAAAATAATATGCGTGTTTTCTTTTGTGTACAGTACAGTATTTTAGAACGAGCGGACGATTAGTTTGTTACTAAAACTTGTACAAATTACAGAAAACTTGTGGCAATTTTGTCTGAAAATTAATGTCCGAAATCTTTTGGTCCAAACTTAATTGTCGAAAATTTTGTAATTAATGTTGAAGAATATTTTTTTGTGGGGGAATAAACTTTCAAGTCACTAAATTTCAGATATTTTGCAGGAATAAACTTCACAGTAAACTGGGTTTTGAATACGGAAACTTACTTTCACGAAAATAAGTAAAAAACACTGCAAAAATGTATTCCCTGCCAATTATCTACAAAATGCTGTGCTGTTAACAATTTCTCGGTCCGATCATGATGTGCTTCTATTGAATATATTTATAACCTTGTATATTGTGTGGAAATATTCAATATGGTGGGACTTTGGATGGTTGATGTTACGTTACTTCAGCCTCTTTTGCTTATCTTATGTATATTTTCAATAAAGTTGCCTTTTATGTTAATAGTATGTCAGTTTTAATGTGATACGCTGCCTATTCCCATATTGGTGCAACTGCAATTGTTGTATTCTAGAAACATGGTTCGAATCGGAATGTATCCAACGCTGCTTACTGGGCTTTAATAATTGCATTTTTTAATTGCAGGGTTGACATTAGTTAAAATTTTGTTTTATTTTATACATACACACGTTCATAACCCGGTTACAGCAATGTACTAAATCTCTCAATGTTATATTCATCCCCAGAAAGGTGGGATTTTTTAAGCCGATTCGGCTTCTTGTTTGGTCACGGCTTCAAATTCCGTAAGTATTGAATTTAAGCGTTTTAGTCGTATATTTTTTTTAATTCAAACACGCTCTTATTCGAATGTTTTGAATGGTTATTCGAATGTTTTGAAACTCGTGGTCAATATTTTGGCCAGCGTTTCCAAAGCAATTTGAGAAAACTACAATTATATAAATATACAAAACCAGGGGCGGATTTAGAGTTTTTATTAAGTGGTGCCAAATTAATTCCAATTTTTTTTTGAGTAGGAAATTTGAAACAACGCCCGTTAGGGCGTTGCATTGCGCCCATAGGGCGCAATTACTTTCAACTGGGGGTTTGGGGGGCGTTGTAAGCCTAAAATAGCCTAAAATCAACCGATAATGTCCAACAAAAATGACCTTCTGCCATCCAAAAATTATGAAGTTAAGAGCAAA
>JAULBZ010004228.1:0-15079 GCA_032360805.1 Neoturris breviconis | reverse complement strand
ATAAAGAATAGAAATTCTCCAATTATTCCTTTAAATACGAAAAACAATTACTATTTTTGCTCATCCGCAAAAGTTTAAGCTCGCAAAAAATCCTCTTTTGGACGATCTGCGAAAGTTTGTGCTCCCGAAATGCAAAAATTTCGCGGATTTTTAAAACCGCAAAAGTTAATGCCCGCGAAAGTTAATGCTCCTAAAGTAACCTCAAATTTAGTAGCCATTTTAATAAGAGTTTCAAAAACTTTACTAATAATAGGTAAGACTAGAGTTTTTGAAATGTCCAGCAAGAGGGCTAACAAGACTCAGCAATACACTTGACATAAAATTTGGAGAATTTGGAGAAAGTTCAGGAGAATGCTCCTGAAGAACGATAAAAGGAATACCATCCGGACTAGTGACCTTTTAATGGGCCAAGTCCAGCAATCACAGCAGCAACCTTTTTGGAAGTAATCAAGACGTGAGTTTGTTCTAAGCGGTAGATCAGGCAGATGATGTCCAAAATCATTCAAAGAGTTGAATCATTGCTAACCAGATTTGTAAAAATCCTAGCTTTATCTTTAGAATATGTAAGAACTGTACTTCAGGTTCTTGGAATAAAGGTGTGATTGAACATTTCTCTTTGTTTAATAAAGCCATTGCAGATGCGCCAGAAACCATACCTCATTCCTTTTAATTTTCGCACCCTTTAATTTTCGCACATTTAAGGTGCTTGAAATGGGTTATTTCCATGTATTAAAGGCAAAAAATGGGTCAAAAGAGAGAAAAACAAGCAAGAGAGTCAGGTGCGTAAAAATTGGAGGTGAGAAATTTAAAGGCACATATATATAAGGGACGCAAACAATAGAAGGAATATGTAGTCAATCTTGTGAGAAGTCAGTCTCTTATGAACTAGAATATGGTCAAGGAGAGAGGGCAATTGATCATTACGATCAGTAAAGCAGGTATGAAAATCGACAAACTAAGTTAATGATTGGGACAAAGAGAATGTCAAAGCATCAGTTCTAGACAAGTTGTTACCGTTAGAATATGTACGTCATTCAGAGAGTGATGAGTGTTGAGTCACTGACAAAAATATTTGTAGTACTATTAGATTTCACTTGCTTTCTAATATGTACTCTCTTACAAACATGAAATCAGAAAATTACTTTTATTTTGAAAGAAACAAATTAGTGGCAACTTTTAAGTGACAAGTAAGATCTCTCATGAATTGTTATCGCCTTGATAATCCAATCAATTAGAAAGGGAAAATAATTTGTCACAAACATACCACAGACAAAGCAATTGTAATGAGAATGTGTAAGAATACAGACTAACAAAATGTACCTACCATATACTTCTCTAAGTAAGGTAGAAGCGAATCACAATAAATATCAAGATCCTGTTGAAATCTACCAATCAATAATGTTAAGTTGACAATTAACCAATTTGTTGTTGACCACAAATAATTAATTTATCACCATGGCACTTATTATTTTAATTTGGGAAATTTTGGTGTAACGCTTATTCGAGAGAGACGCTTATTTGGATGCAGCACTAACACGGAGAGTAGTTGTAACAAACCTTGAATCTAACAACAACTGTACGTGTCATCGTTGTATTGCTTATAGCATTTAAAATGCCTTCTAAACTTTATTACTAATGTCAAAGCACTACTTAAGGGTCTAAATTACTACCACGGTTGTGCTAATAATGAAAAGTAAATTTGTAATGTTTTTTTCTAATAATTGTCGCTTTTTAAAAATAACCTAAATAAGAAAGTTTATTTAAAAGTAGTGCTTATTTAGAAGATTTTGCAAATAGCGAGGCGCTTATTCAAGAGCAGCGCTTGCACAGCAATTAATCAATCATTTACGGTATCATGGGTGGCCAAGCACACAAATGTAGTATTGTATTCTTTCGCTTTATCAACTTTATTAACTAGCAGGCCGATACGGAAAATGGTAAATATTTCATTGGTTGATAAGACTTGACTCAAGGCTTGGTACTGATTGGCACCAATCATTCATGCTACTCCGCTGAATGGATACCATTGAAAGTATGGGCAGCTTTATCTTGGCACTCAGCTTCTGTGAAATAGCAGGAAAATGTCATATATATTAAGCCCAGGTACTGATAAAAATGCCATATATCCAACACGGTAAATAATTCACTTCTATAGAGGTCTACTAATGTAGCCTACTGAGAATATTATTTTAGACCTTCACTTCTATAGAGGTCTACTAACGTAATCTGATTTTAGAAAAATAATATGACCTCTGCCAGTTAATATCCAAAAAAATATTTTGGTATTCTGACCTCAAAATAAAAGCCCTCGGTCAATACACAGACCCTACAAGCTTGGTCGAACAATACACAGACCTCAAAAGATTGGTCGGTCAATACACAGACCTCGAAAGCTCGGTCTGCATTATTGACCTAAGGCTTGTATTTTTCGGTACAGAATAACGAAACAGTTATAAATAATACCTGATTTAGAGATTTATCTTGAAACAAATTTTATGTAGAAAAGATACAGTTCCAGTCCAGATAAGGTAGCAGCCACAAAACAAACAAGGAATTTAATTGAATGGTCTATTCCATCTCTAAAAAAAGATGCATAAATAATATAGAATATGTTGAATGGTCTATTAAATAATACACAGTATTGAAAGTAAAACCAAGCGGAATTTAAACCTAACACAACATAATTATAGTCACCTTTATGATAGGCTTTATAGGATATGTGTTTAGGCTATGTGTATATAAGCTGTAAGTATATAGGTTATATAGATTATATGTATATAGGCATAAACAGGCTATATGTATTAGGCTATAATATATACATACACTATATGCATAAGTATTAATAGCTTAATCATTAACAGATCGGTCCTTGCTGTGAATGGCGCTCGATCGAGTGCGTGCACCTAACACGCGCCTGGAGGATAAACAAGGTGCATAAAAGATTGAGCGTCTTCTTCTCAAAAAAAAAGGCATAAAAAACAGGGAAACGTTATAAGAGAGGGTTGCAATTTGAAGTTCATATATTACTTTGATAATATATGTAAACATTCAATGATATAATTGGAAAAGAACGGCATCAATTATCTGAAAATTTTAGCAATAGTTTCAAAGAAATCGCGATCGTTTAGCGCTGTGCGAGTCTACCATATTTGTTTACCAATTTTTGTTTAGTCAGCATAATAATTTACCGGATGCATATTTTACATTTACGATATTATTTATTGAACGACATGATAAATAATATTGTAATGTAAAGTATGCGTTCGGCAAATTATTATCAAAGATAACTATAATGGTATCTGGCTATTGTGTAGGTTATTGTGGAGGTTTTAAATCGACTACTTATAATTTAAATTGGATTGAGCCAATAATATAATGAACAATGTTTTGTGACATTTTACAAGGAGTCAAATTCATAGGAGTAAAAATTCGAAATTAGAAAATCAAATTTTCGGAAATGAAAACTTAGGAATCCAAGGTGCGGTATTGAAAGTAGCCCACCAAACCAAATAAAAGTTAAAACTAAGCACAATAATGTGATTTGCATTGACACATTTTACAGTGTTTATTAAGATGGTAAAGTTTCAGGTCGAATAAACAATTGGAACACCTTTATCAAAGTAAAATAGCCTGAAGCAAAGCTATAAGATATATGGCAGCAATTTCAAATGACAATATTGTGACAGCTATGGTTCTTGACAATCTAGCATGGTACAACCTTGTAATAATTTAATGTAAAAAGAGAAATTTTATTGTTATAAGTTTATTGTATAATGTATAGTAATACTACATAGTCTCATAGAAAATTAATATGGGTATGAGATTGGCTTAAATGTGGTCAGGTCCTCAAAGAATTCAAATATTCCAAAAGTTATCCCAGTTTCCCCTTTTGAAAAAATCCCTTTTTTCGTCCAGAGTTGACGAGATCTAAAAAGATTTGGCCAGCAGTCTGGTAATATTACCTAGAATGCCAATACCAAATTTAAAGATGACCGTTTTGGTCAATTGGATCGAAAACTCAATTTGGACACTTTTTGCCCAAACTCATGAGTGATAGTAATAGCCCATCCAACTGACAAAATAAAGGAACTTTAATTATAAATATCTCTGTAACAAATGGACCATTTGTGCCTAAATTTTCTGAGCATATTTCTGTAATAGTCTATTGAAGTTCTATTGAAGGTGACATTAATTACTCAATAAGTTTCACTAATTAAATTTCTTAAACATAACAACATAAGAACTTACATCATAAGATCAGTGTTGCTGATCACTTTATAATAAATCTGTGTTGGAACATCTTGCACAAAGTAATTTGGTTCAATGCTAAGTACAGAACTGTAAACACTCATTTCTTCCATTTTATTTAACTTTGTTGAAAGGAATGATCTTAACATTGTTTCTTCTTCGGCTTGCATATTACTACTAAGAAGTGATAATCTAAAACAAATATTTATTTGTTATGCACTCCTCCACAGTGATTATTTACTCTTATTTCAACTGTAAAGTGCAAATTATTGCCAAGAACTATAAATAAAAATCAGTAAATATAACTTTTTATGCATTGTGTGACAGCAACCTATCTTAATTAAAAGCAGTAATGATTTATCGTAGAAGTACTACCTCTTTCCATTAAAAATAGCAGGCGAAGTTGTTCCATCTGGATATTCCCTAAAAAAAGAAAATATAACATGCAAAGTCTAATTCATTGGTTTTTTTTAATTTATAATAGCTATTCTGATACTATTAAATTTTCATTGAAACAAAACATATCTATCTCTAAAAATTATTCATTTTAATCATCAATATAACTATATACTTCACTTTACTAACTATACTATCTTAACTATTACTTAAACTATTTTACTTACTGTAAAAAAATAATAATATTGAAAATATTTTATTTTAGGTAGGGAGGAGGATTCCAGAGATTTTTTGTATGTAGGGAAGGGGGTGTCACCATTTCACCATTTCAAAATTTTTAAGTTTTAGGTGGGGGTTGACCTAATAGGGGGGTCAATCTTTCAGGGGGAGGGGTCAGAGGGGTGTTGAACACTATGTATTGATAAATAACTTACTTACTTACTACTACTTAGTTAAAATGGTTGGCATTTAACTGCTCTACAGTTGGAATGTCTGAAGAGCAATCTCATGGACATATAGACAGTATTGATAATGACCTAAGTAAAGGTCAAAAGCTATACGGGTGTGTCGACATATAGACACTTTGTAATAAATAAGGGACATTAAAAAAAGTATCGATTTTCATCCTTATGGACCCTTTACTGGATCTCACCTCTCCTGCCTGTTAGTGCCCTATACAAAGACAAAAAAGAATTGAAGTAAAAAGACTGCAGAGATGTCTCAAAATGTTTTGCTAAATAGGAGCCTAGCTAGAGTCTGCTGATTTTGTTTTTCTAATTTTATGGCACCGGTTATATTATTAATCAAATAACTACACATACAGTGTACAGTGATACAGTAAACAATTGTCTCGGCAGTCGGTAAATACAGTAAATGTTTTTATCGATTTTTCGTATTATATAGCTCTGAAGCTAGCTGACTAAATATTAAGAGGAGGAAAGTGAGAAGAGAAAAAAGAGACATCATCACGGGATTTATGTCTAATCTGTAATAGTTGTGCTGTTGGATGTATGTACAAACTATGACATGATGGAAAATGAGCCTGGATTCTTTAGGTTTCCTAACAACAACCCGGAATGCCGGGAAAGAGCTAGCTATAGGCTAAAAAGTAAAGGTAAACAAAAAAGATGATTCCTCTTTTATAGTTCATCAAGATTTATTTACAGAGAAGAAATATTCATATCAAAATGGAAGAGAGACTTACAAAGAAATCTCTTCTGTTGGACTTGACACAGAAGATATTTTGTAAACACTGTGCCAGTGCAACATGCTCTCTTTTTCTTTCAATGTTGCACTCTGATCTTCAGTCATGTTTTATCCAGGTGCTCGTCCCGCTACCGTAAGTTGTTTTCATCTGATATTCTGACGCTGGGCTAATAGCGCAGGATAATATTAAATGATATGATAAAAAGACAGACCTTCACAACCACACCGATTGACAATAAAAATAATAATTTTTCACCAATGTTTGAAGGCAGAATTTTAAAATTTTAAAAGGAAAAGTTGGATATATTTTAATAAAGCGATATATGTGGTTTAATACATATATAATAAGCGTCATCTAAGAAATCCGTAAATTAGATACAATTTGTACGAGAGTTCCAAGAAATGCAAACCACGTGGTGTAGCGTTTCATAACAAATATGGCTGCTAAAAATTTGTTTAGTTCTACTGATAAAGTTGAGTGGAATAAGATTTTGAAGAACTATGATAAAGTATTTAGACTATTCTGCGATAAGAAGAAGAAGAAAGATCTGCCAGAATTAGATACTTGGTATAGAATGTTAGCTATATTTCTCCTTGATGATCTTCAAAGTTTCATTATTCATCTTGCGGGCACGCGGCTATCGCTAGATATTTCTTTGATTGTATTTTTATAATTTATAATTTTGTTAGGTTTCAAAGTCAACTTGGCAATGATATGAAAGAACGTACAGGGGACCCATATCTTAAAAAAGAAGAACTGATCAAATTAATGCAATGGAAGTTAAGTGTAGGTGTTGTTTATTTCATTTACTTTTGTTTATCAAATGGAATCATATCAGTTTATTTCTCTGTAAATTGCTAAATGTGAGTGCCAGATCTCTCCTTATCTGACTTATTTCATAGTCATATAGTGTCTTGTGATCTAAGATTAGTACAAAATAAAATAAAAAATGTTAGGAACTGGTACGACAAAAACCATTTTTCCTACCCAAAACAAAGAAGATTATTGCCTCACGTGTTCTATTTCCTCCTCAAAGGTGAGAAATTATGCTAAAGAAATACCATGCTCTTCATGCAGCTCCTTAATACATAGAAATTGTAAAAATCTGAAACCTAAAAAATAATGAGATTAAAACACTCACTTTTAATTCAAATTTTGATTGTGTATGCAAATCCACAACTTTTTCACCAGACTTTGGTCACGGAGAATTTTTCAATTACATGGAAATTTTAAATGATAATGATTAGGCCTTTGCAATAGAAACAGAATGTTTTGACTTTGAGAAGGAATTTAAAATGCCAATTGATTTTAAGTACTATCTTACACAAGATTTTCATAAGCTAACAAAAAACTATAATTCTCATGAAGACTTTAGTATTTTTCACAACAATATTTGTTTCTTGAATGGAAATTTTGAAAAACCTCAACAACTTTTGTTAAATCTAGATTATATACAAATTTAAAATTATTGCTCTTTCAGAGACACCAGCACAAAAAATGATATTTACTTAAAAAAAGATGGAACAATTATAACAGAATAAAAAGATGTTGCAAACGCCTTTAATGATTATTTTATCAACGTAGGTCAAAATTTGGTTAAAAAAATACCTAGCACAACTTACATTTCAAGATTATCTCAAAAATCAAAATAAGGATAGTATTGATCTAAGTAAAATTTTCTCAGATGAGGTACTAAAACTCGTAAATAATCTAGATGTTAAAAAATCTGAAGATATTTATGGCATAACACCCAGACTAGTTAAACTAGCTGGACCATACATCTCTAATGTCCTAACACATATTTTCAATAGGTCTTTTAAATCTGGTACAAAGCAGAATCTAAAATGACAACGTCAAATTATAGGCCCATTTCTATTCTCCCTATTATAAGTAAAATCTTAGAAAAACTAATGTATACAAGATTGATAAATTTCTTTGAAAAAAATAACACTATTTTTAAACACCAATTTGGTTTCCAAAGCCACAAATCAACAGAACATGCTATTTTAGATATATATTCAAAAATAATTCAATCTCTAGAGGAAAAAACATTGGACAAGAAAAATCATTATTCTTAAATATTTTATGTAGTGTCCCAAAGGAGAGTTTTTTGGACCTTTTCTCTTCTTAATTTATATTAATGATATTTATGAATCCTCTAAAAAAGTGGACTTCCACCTTTTTGCTGATGACACAAGCTTATTTTACTCAAGCAAAGACAATGCATTACAAAACAATGCATTAGAAGGTGAACTAAACAAATCCTTAGCTGAAATCTGTAATTGGCTTAAAGCAAACAAATTATCATTAAATGTTAAAAAATCAAGGTTATTGCTATTCAGTATTTCTAATAAAGCCATAAATAAAACTGTAAACATTACTATTGACAATCAAAAGTTAGAAGAAAAACAGTCTACCAAATATTTAGGTTTACATTCTGATAAAAAATTAAGTTGGGAATCTCATATTTCATAAGAAAAGGGGTACAGGAATTATATGTAAATTAAGACATTATCTTCCGGAACAGATGCTCAAAAATATTTACAATGCTTTTATACAACCTCACATTGATTATGGTCTCCTAGCTTGGGGCTGTGCTAGTAATGCTCAACTTCAGTTAGTTCTAATAAAGCAATAAGAGCTTTAAGTTTGTAGAATAACATGAGAACGCATGGCCACTATATCAAAAACTTAACATTCTGTCTCTTGACAAAAACATGGAGGTACCTCTGAATCAATCATGTATTTAGGTCAATATTTCGAATCAATCTCAATGTTTTACAAGGAAATATTGATATTTCTTAGTCGAAAAGAGATATGAAATGTTTTTATACTTGTACAATTCAAATCCATGTTTTCCCTCTACATATCTGATAAGTTCTTATCACTATCTTCATCAGGGAATGTTAAGGAATATTAGAGAATTTTTTTAATATTCTGGATAAATTAACCAAAATTGCCACATATTTTAACATTTTATATATCTCTGTACATTTCCTTTAATGTAACATAACCTATGTTATATGACTGTTCTTTCATGATTTGCTCAATGATTGTAAAATAACACTGACAAAAATATATGGGATTTTAGGGGATCTGCTGCTAAACATTTTACTTCTTGCCTAACCAAGGTGGACGATATTTTTAGGCATTATTAAATTTGTTTTTTATTTTCAAATAGAAAAAATAATTGTATGGCTTTTGAATACAGACAGGATAAAAATACAAACTCAAGAAAATAGAATTGTATATCTGTGTTCAAAACATAACAAATTTGATAATGATACTTTGAATACTGTTATTGAATGGCCAGTATAGCTGGTAATCCTTTGAAGGAGGGAGGTTTAGAAAGGTTAGAATTGAGAAAGGCTTTTTTGAGAATTGATAGCAATTACTACTATTTGCATGTACACTCTTTCTCAACAGATGGTATGATTATTTTGCATACATTTTTTTCAATAATTATTTCTGCAGCGTGGAAAATTTCGCCCTCGCCTAACTGAGATGGTAAAATTGAACCCAGATGACTTAGTAGAACAATGTTCAAAGGCAAGTTTCAAGAAACTTAACAATCCAGATGAAGCTATCAAAGAGTTGTGCAAGTTAAAAGCTGTTGGACCTGCTACAGCATCAGGTTAAATATATTTATTCTCCTTTAGTGGCCTACTCTATAGACCATCACCTAAAAACATATGTTCTGAAAAATTTAAAAGTGACTTGCCTTATAGACCATCACTTAAAATATTTATTCAAAAATCCTTCTAACTCTTTTTTACAGATACATCTAACTTGACTTACACCCATGATAAATATTGGCATCATAAACTATTTCTTCATTGTAGGTATCCTTACAGCTTTCTCTCCAGGCAAATATGCATTTATGGCTGATGAAGCTGTATCATCAGTACTCCTTGGTAAAATTGACTATACTTTAAAATATTATCTGCAATATCTTGGCAAAATATCTAAGAAAGCAAGTCAACTATCCAGAAGTGGTGAGTGTACCTACTGTCTTTGGATAAGCTAGCCCACTTTTATTATTAAACCATGTTCCTGAAATACTACCATTTTGAAATTTAGTACCAGTATTCGAGGCGATATTTCATAAGACCTTACTAAAAATGTTTCAATTTCGTCCGCTCAGATCCGAGTTTTGAACAAAAATGGCAAAAACAAATTGTATTTTTGGTCCAATAAAAAGGTGTGATACTATCTTGAAATGTGATATTGGCATTCTAGGTAATAGTATGAGATAATACTGAGTATCGGCTAAAAAGTGAAGACTTAATTATTTTTGAAAATAAGAATACTATGAGGTTTTGACCACATTCGCCCAAAAGTTATACTGAAAAGCTTTTGTATTTTTGCTATGAGAGTTTGACCACAATCACATTTGGACTTAGAAATTGCATTTCGACTATGCGATTTTGAGACTTTGACCATTATATTTTTTACATCTATTTCATATTTTGGAGAAGCTTCTTCCTCAATTATTAAAGAAATAAGATAAATAATGACAAGAGTAAATTTTAGGAATTGAAATCTTCATTTTGTTTTTAGGAAGCTTTCTTCATCAATTAAAAAATATAATGTTATTGTACAACTTTCATTACTTTTAACATCATAAAGTAGAGAGGCATTCCCAATGGGACATTTCACTTCTAAGATGTACTAGGAGATTAGAGAAACTAAAAGATAAAGTAGAAATTTAGAGAAAAGGAATTGAATATGTTGTGTGTTTTAATAGATTTGTATATTGTCTATTATATCTTTATTTTTTCTACATTGATGATAGAAACCGTGTTATCATAGAAAGCAATATTCTAGTGTTTTAACATCTTTAAATGATGACAGAGAAACCATGTGTGTTTTAATAGATTAGTATTTATAGCATTAAGTATTTTATACACTATTTTGTTTCTTTTATATGTTATTGCTTTAACTAACCAATATTTTCATTATTATAGTTTATTTTCTTGTAAAGCCTGCCAAACGGTAGATCGTTTATCATTAAATCAGGATTTGAAACCAGAATCAAATCAAATTTATTTGTTCACTTGTTACGAAATCACCAAACGGACTATTGACTTAAACAGTTACGAGATCTACGATCAACTATGGACGATAAAATTACTTTGATTACATTGACACAAACTTTGAAACCATTGTATTGTTTAAAAAATGTTAGAAAGGTCAGAAAAATCATTTGCAACAAGCACCAAAACGTCAAATCAATTGTTTTTTTCTTCTTTGAGCGTTAACTTTCACGAACAGATTTTAAAATATTTCGCGAGTATAAACTTTCGCGAATAGGTGGAATAATTCCCTTGGAAATACTTATTTTTAACCTATCAAACAAAGTTTTTGATTGGTTATTGCTATCACTTTGCGGCGGCGGCGGCCCGCTTTTCTTAATAGACCATGTTCCTGAACTTCACTACCAGTATTCGTGGCGATATTCTAGAAGGGTTCGCACCAAAATTTCCGATTGCGTCCACTAGTTTTAGGCAAAAAGAGTCCAAATTTTATTTTCGAGGTAATGGATCGAAAAGGCGTGGTACCCTCCTGAGATTATGGTTATGCATTTTAGGCGGTATAGCGAGATTGCTGGCCAATTTTCTTTCAATTTCGTCAACTCGGGACCGAGTATTGGTGAAAAAGGGATTTTTTTAAAAGTGGAGATTTTTGTTGACTTCTTCAATTTAACCAAGGATTCCCGCCTCTTTGCTTTACGTTGATATAATCTATCGCTGTGACTTTGGAATCTTTGCTTCAAAATCTTCTTTAGCTGTGTGTTTTAGTAAACGACTTTTCAAATCTGAAAACCTCTGTGAACGAGAGTGCTCAGAACAAGAGAAATCGTGCATTCGTGCATGGATATATTTCGATACTCGTTCCCGACATCATAATAACTGCTTGTAAGTCATTTTGCTATTTAGACATTACTAAAAATGCACTAACGTTTCCTATAAAAAATATAATTTTGAGCCAATAAGACTACACTAAAATTGTAGCTATGATTGCAGAGAAAAAACAGGAAGAAGAAGCATAAAGTTTTCAGAATTTTGGTATTGTGAACTTTTCGCTTTTACTGGAAGATATCTTGCCGAATTTTCTTCAGATTTGACTTGAATATCTTACTTACGATGCCGTGACACTATTTATCCAGGTTTGTTTTTAGCATAGTCTGAATTTTGCTGTAAAACATACGTTTTTCTGTACCTTTTTTCAAGTTTGAGAAGTAAAAATATCTTTCCGGTCTGCCTTTATGTTTTTTTGGTTTATATGCGCCATTATTTAAAGGGACAGTCTTCGCATAATTTAGGAACAATATTCGTACCATTTCATTTGTCAAAATTAAAATATTCAAGTGACGTCCAAGCTCTATTTTTTCTCAAATCTTTAAAATATCAACATTACTACATCAACATCAGTTTTTATATATGGAACAAGGAGAGAATAAGAGAAAGAAAGAAAAAATAGAGCTTAGTATACTAGGCTATCTTCAATTTTGAAGTAAATATTAATGTGTATTAATGTGTAGCCACTTTAGGGTTATAAAACATTTAAATACTATAATGAGTATATATTTTTAGAACATTATTAATTACTCACAATTAAAATTAGGAATATAATTCCAATACACAATTCAACAGAGGATGATTTTATTAATAATAGAATAACTTAGAAAATAATGACAATACACAATTCAAAAGATTTTAATAAATACATTATTTCAAACACTGACATATAATGTGTGTATGCAAATCATATTTATGTGCTTAGGTTTCACTTGATTTGGTGGGCTACTTTCAATACTGTACCTTTAATTAACAAATTCTCTCTTATAGGTGACAAAGATTGGACTCCGCATGATGTAGAACTAGCTTTATGGACGTATCGAATATCACAACAGTTAGATGTTTCACTTGATGATGATGATGATGCTATCAAAAAGAAAACAGCAAAACGAAAATCAGAAGATGAGCTAAAAGCATCCACTAAAAAGAGAAAAACATAGTTAAGCGTAGAAACCAATCAAATGAATCGTTTTTATTTCACGCTGGTATTGTGCTTTAAAATAACAGTGTAAAAAAATGACTTCCAATAATATAGCCTTTCGTGCCAGTTAATTAGAGAGAACGGATAGCAAGATGTGTACGGGACTTTATTATATATCCGTGATAGTTCTCTGAAACTTACGAATCCAGTCGACCTAGAACCTGAATATATTCTTAAATAGACCGTGTATTACCAACTTCGTTCCCAGCGCTTCTTGACTTAAAAGGCAAGAAGCCTTGAGAACGAGGTTGTGTATTGCCATTACGTAATCGATATACGATATTCATATATTTATGGATGATTTCCATCCACTAGGCGAAATATTTGCTGCAAAAGCTAAAAGAAGACATTCTATTGGTAAAAATTGACGTCATATTCAGATACGTATTCGACAGACTTTCCACTGTGAAACGCATATCTATATTTATTCAGTCCAGCTAATATTTAGCCTAAAGATCTTAGCCGACGGTCTACGTATATTCAATAGATTCTCTCGGTCCGCAAAGAAAACATTTTTAAACCAGTCTAGTGTATGCATAAACATCGAATTTTGTCAAAAAATACAGAATTACCATATAGACACTATTCCATTTCTATTCACTTTCTTAAGGCTGATTTACACTAGACGAAAATTTTTATAGTCCCGATTACCGATAATGCTTTTTCTTAGTCCTGATTCCCGATTTAACATTCTCCTTTAAATAATCTTTACTTGTCGGACACCTCATTTATAGAGCAGTTTTGGGAGAGAATGTGTTACAAACGGAAACCGAAAAGAAATGTATACATATATTTTTCTTCGATTAATTCTAAAGAATTCTTCACTTCCAGTATGACAAAAATATTTGTTGTCACAGTCACATTCACCATATGTTCTACCGCTAACGGGTTATTGTCCAAATACATTCCACAAACACCGGATCCAGATCTGACCAATATACCAATACACTCCATGCATGTAGTTTTCTATTCTAGATATTGTTAGGAAGATGTGAAAAGAAAAATACATTCCACAAACACCGGATAACTCGAACTTTCATTAATTCAAATTCCTTCACAATGTGCCTTGAACTTACCTTCTCGTAAAAACTTTGGACATTTGAACCACGGGGATAACTGAAGGATTTCCACAAGAATAACTCGAACTCCAGCAAGTTTAGGGTTAAAAAACTAACAATTCCTTTAGTCCAAACTATTGTAGAAAGTGAGCATCGTACACATTTGTAGGAAAGTGGGGCGTCTGAAAAGTTGGGCGTCGTACACGTTTGTAGAAAGTAAGGCGTCGTTCACAGTTGTAGAAAGTGGAGCGTCGTACAGATTTATGAAAAGTGGGGCGTCGTTCACAGTTGTAGAAAGTGGGGCGTCGTGCACATTTGTAGAAAGTGGGGCGTCGTGCACATTTGTAGAAAGTGGAGCGTCGTGCAGATTGAGACAAAAACTTTAACAGGCGTTTTTACTTGTAATACACTCTTTCTTTTATAAGAAACCAGTTTATAAAAAACTCGTATTGGGACACCTCCACTTCCGAAATTCAGAATTATAAAAAAACTTTTCAAATTTGATATACTTGACAACGGTCAATATACAAGTGCCAGTGAAAACCTGCACTGTAGCCCCCCTGAACAACTTCAGTGTTAATGTGAGGTCAACAGTACTAGCCCCCCTGAACAACTTCAGTGTTAATGTGAGGGGCCAACAGTACTAGCCCCCTGAACAACTTCAGTGTTAATGCTCTTGCTCTCACATCGCTTGGCTCTGTCGGACTAGGTCATCTAGTAGCTACTAGACCATGTTTTTCGAGGTGACAGCAAAACAAACCTTCGTGGGCCAGAAATGACCGGTATATGTCAGACCAGCTACAACTGATCGCATAAATTACGAGACATTTTACGAATTTCGACAAGCAATACAAGCCACAAGTTAAACGTAAATACGGACAATGACCTCTAGACGTCCCTTCGGGTTTACCTCAAGGGTTTATCTAAGTATACTTAAGACTTAGGACTTAGGATCTTGGGTTTATTTGCAAACTCGACAAATTCTGCTGTTCATAGCAGCCTAGTACCCAGGCTCTTGGAACATATTCAAATTTTCGTGTCTTTAGGTTTGCTACCGAAAATTTAAGGCTTTTTATCCGATTGAAAATTCTGAATTTTTGCTCGAATT
>JAULBZ010004227.1:0-15079 GCA_032360805.1 Neoturris breviconis | reverse complement strand
CTTGGCTGAAAATATTCTGAAAAATCTCTCCTTCACAGTGATGACCGGCTGTTATTTCGAGCCCTGTAACTATGTATAAACGAAGAAAACAACTTACATTACAAGAGAAACATTCCGAATGCCAGTTCTTATTAAGAGCTTCTACATATTTCTCACCACCAGTAATAGGTCGTAAACATTTCCCACATTTAACACTGAAAAGATCTTCAAAACACTTTTCGCAGTACGGCTTACCGCTATCAACTAGGAAACCGTCATTACCGAAATTCCGGTTACAAAATGAACAAACGAAATGATCTGGATGCCAACTTTTACCAAGTGCATTGATGCAATTCTAAAATGAATATCGACAGTTAATATAACTAGCCCGTGTGCAAAAAGTTGTTTAAAGTCAGCAGTAAAGACGCTAGAACAACGTCGATCGACGTTACGTTGTGCTAGCGTTTTTATTGCAAACTTTGAACAAGTTCTTGCCCCATGGGGCATTTAATCAACAATCTCCCATTTGATTGGTTCCTTAATGCAAACAAACCGATCAATTGCAAGATCATTGACATTAATCATTTTTTTCGTAGTTTACTCTAAGTTGATGTGTGTGGACATCAATTTCTACCAATAGAATGTGCTCTTTTGGCTTTCACATCAAATTTTTCACCTAGTAGAAATCAACCATAAATTTAGCTTTTTTTTCGGCGAAGCATAAATAAAAACAATTTTAGTAGTGGCCAAACAACATGAAAACAATTTGTATGTTCCCCTATAATTTGGTAGTAGTGAAAGGTAAAAGTGTAATTTACAGAACTCAAGTGATGAAATTCATGTAAACACTATAAAAGACGCAATGATCACTCTCCTTCACAGATGCGGGACTGTTGAGGTTGCTTTCCTTAATATTCCTGCAAAGTCCACATTTTCTTTCACGCTCATTGGTTTTCGCTCTAGTTAGCCGACTCGAACTACTGGGGAAGAGAGTGCTCGATGACTATGTACCTCTGATTAGCACAAAGGCAGAGAAAAGTACAGATTTATGTTGTAAAGTGTTATTTATCAAAATATAATATTCTTCATTCTGCATAATCATCAACTTACGTGACTGGAGGTACTTCACTTTAGTTTAGTGTAGTTGTAAACTCCAGTTACGTAGGTTGGAGCGTATTATCACACCACTCAAATATCATATATTGAAAAGATTAGAGTACCAAGACAACATCCTTGCAATGGATTGGTTTCATTAAACTAAGGAAATCAATCCATTGTAAGATCGTTGATTTAACACCTTGCATTTCCTGAGGCTTTGACGAACGTTGGAAAAGTTAAACTGTAGAGAAAGTCTACGAAAAACTTGCTTAGTTGAAAATATTATGAAACTTCTCTCCTACAGAATGATGGCGGACAGTTGTATTAACTTCTGTACTTGTGGAATACCCCAGCCAGCAAAAACTTGTTCAAAGTCAGCAAAATAACGTTAGAAAAACGCTTAAAGAACGGTGTTCTAACGTTATTTTGCTGACTTTGAACAAGTTTTTGCCGGCTGGATGACTAAAATAATAAAATTAAAACATATCCTAGTGGGCACACGACGTCGAATCAACGTGAAAACAACGTCGCGACGGATTCCGTTTTGTCAACAAGTACACATCGTGCAGTACTTCCCCCTATAAGTAATCTGTAACTTACACCTGCTATTTCATTGAGTAAAAAGTTGTTCAAAAATTAAATACGGATTAAGTCTTCGAAAAAAAAGGGTTGACATTTTCCCTAAAAGTGAATAAACAATTACTCACCCAGTGCGATTATTTGTTTTTATTTTGAGAATTGAAAGGACTGATGTTGGTGTGATTATATTGACTTCAAAAAGGAGGGGCTTATATTACCTAGTTAAATGTATGAAGGTTATCACTAAAACAAACAAAATATGTTAAGAATGCTATAAATACTTTAAGAATGTTAAAAATTTTAAGAATGCTAATGTGCAATAATAAATTCTTATATGGCAGCAAATAGAAGTCAGGAACTGTTAAAAAATGAGGAGAACATGATGATTTCCAATGGGTAAAAAATTCGCTGTGAAAGCCAAAAGAAGACATTTTATTTGTAGAAATTGACGTCACATGTCATGTGACATTAATTTCTACCAATGGAATGTCTTCCTTTGGCCTTCACACATAAAGTTTATATGGAAGTTATTTTAAAGAAGCTGAAATAGCAAAGATTTAGCAAATAAATCTTCTTTGAAGAATGCTACAGTAGTCAAAATAAATACAAATAATCACTGTAGAGGAGTGATTTTTAAGCATAACTTTAGGCTACAAAAAAAAACCAACTCTACAGTGATTATTTACTCATATATCGAACGCTGTGCTGTTGCAATTTATTGATTTCACTTGATAAATTTTAAACAAATCTTTAATGGAGAGTCTTGTCAACAAACTTGCGATTTGTTGGTTCCGTTTCCTTCTGTGCAAAGAAAACCAATAATTTACAAGATCATTTATTGCATACTCTCCTCCTTTTTATGTCAAAATTCCTGACATTTACTCAGCTCACTATACGTTGCAGAGCTTAAAATAAGAGTAAACAATCACTGCAGAGGAGGGACTATCAAGCCTGAAGCTATACTTAAAACACTCCTCCATAGTGATTATTTGTTCTTATTTTCAGCATTGGAATAGAAAATATGTGCAGCTAAAAATACAGAGTATAGAAAAAACTCCTAAAAAACCTTACACTATGTGCAGTGCACACTATGTGCAGTATTAAAAAATACATATCAGAGAATAAATAGAAATAATTAATACACACACACTCGAGGCACAAAAGTGCTAAATACACAACATTCTATGTACAAAAATGCTAAAAATACATATCAGATAATACAAAAATATCACTCATTACAAAAATAGCTAAATTCAAATCCACTAAGGGTTAAAATGGGGCTATACAACAAAAGCTTAGCTCGGGAACAACAAACAAAAAAAAATTGTTACAAAAGATTAATTACATTGGAGATGAAGTGAATTGGTTCTCTATAACAAAGAAACTAAACAATTAAATTTTTTGTTAAAATAACACTCTCCTGCACTGATACTACCTTAAGTGTATTAATATACACCGTGAGATGATGAAATAGATGGTGATGGAAATGCATCTGACAGGCTTTTGTTCCTTTAGAATAATTTTTTAAGAGGGGATATCTTCATTTTCTTTCATTTTCCCATCCAATTAAGTGAATTCCTGAAAGGTTCTTTATGCAAAAAGTCTTAAATTTTGCCATCCACGCAAAGTTTGAAAATATTAGATGGTTGTGTCGATCTATATGATGGTTTGAAAGTTAAATTGGGCCGTAAGCATATATGTAATTTAGGCATCCTTTATCTAATGCTTTATAAAAATATTAAAAAAAATAAAATAAAATCTACGTACGTGTATATAAACATGGGCCTTTGATTTATAGTATGAAACACTACCGATTACGGTTCAGTATACGAGATAATAACGCACTAACTTTTGTGAGCACTACATCTCACGGTTTTTTAGCCATCCTCAAAATTTAGTACATGCAAAATTGCATCAAATTGCTTATCCTGAAAATTTACTACCGGGGTAATCATTCAATTGAGCTATCAGTAAAATGTTCACACTATAGACCTGCAAAATAAGGTTCTGGTTCCTTTATAGCAAACTTTATTAAAACTGCTACATATGTCTGTAAAAGTTGCAATTTTGGTCATCCACAAAAGTCGGAGGTGTGCCAACAAAACTTAGTACATTTAAAGTAGCTGGTAGCTGGTAGTCTTTTGCTCTTGTTGCCATGTTAATCTTAAGGCCGATTTCCATTGCAGCGTTTTCGGTCATAGCAATCAACGATCAAATTTTGCCTTTTGTTTTTTGGTGGTCGCTGATGTGTGCACTGAAAGTTGACAGATATAAACTTCCAAAACTCTCAAAATTCAGCTGTAAGCAATAAAATTTATTTTGCAATATGTCTAAAATGTCAATGCTCAGCATTGGTCATTGGTCGCTATGACAACACTGCAACAAAATTCAGCCTTTATGAGTCATAAATATGATAGAATATAAAATATGTTTTCTCAAATCAAAATAAATGTCGATAATCAGTGTGAAGGAGAGTGAATTATGTGAATAAGGCTATTGCATCGTTTCGGTACTCCTTCTCTCCTCACTCTTCTACAAACATGTTTGACACTTATTTTTGAATCTGGGTTTGCATTAAGTAAAACATTAAGTACTAGCTCCAAAATTTGTTACCAGAGGAAGAGTGCTGAATCAATGATCTTGCAATAGATGGATTCTTCGTCCTGAAGAAACCAATCAATTGCAAGTTCATTGACTTAACACTCTTCATCATGGATTAATTTTTCCCAAAAGATATCTGCTTTTGTTAACGAATTTTGGAGGTGGCTCCTTAGGTACTAATATAGTTATATAAAATAATGATAATGATAATAATAGCAGCCTCTCATAGTCTTTCAAGTCATAAAATAACTGCCAGACATCACCTGTGGAGGAGTGTTGTTTCTGTTTAGTTTTCAGCTGTTTAGCTGAAAACTATACAGAAAAAAACACTCCTCCATAGGTGATGTCTGGCAGTTATTTCAAGGCTTGCCTTTTATGTACTTTTACATTAAAATTAAGACATTCCACAAAGTACATAATGAGCTAATAATCAATTTGAAGTAGTTATTTTCGGATTAGTAGCCTGAAACCATGCTTAAACTCACTCCTTCTCAGTGATTATTAACTGATACATTGAGCACTGCATACGATAATGGTTATTAAAAGTAATCTTCTTGATAATTACATAAAATTAAGTCATCCGTTGATTTTGTTTAAGAGAGGGCACATCAGGATGAAATAACTTATAAAGCAACAAATGCTGTCATTGCAGAGGTCAATAATTTATGATGAAGAGTGTTAAGTCAATGAGCTTGCAATCGATTGGTTTCTTCGAGACGAAGAACCCAATCAATTGCAAGATCATTGATTCAGCACTCTTCCTCTGGTAATGAATTTTGGAGATGGTCCCTAATATAATCATATCTACAAAAGAGATAATCAAAGATCTAGATCTAGCTATAATTATAGGCTCTTTTTAATAATTGAACAAATCAACTCTAAAATTCAGTACTCCCTTCTACAAAAGGTATTTATGCTTATCAGTAGTAGAAATAGGAGAAAATAATCACTGTGGAGAAGTGAGTCTAAAAGCTGAAGCTATGCTAAAGAATCCCTACACCACACTGATTATTTACTATTATTCTGACCACTACTTATATGTGGTAAGAGTGTTTATCTAAAAATATATATGATTTTTCCTCATGAGTTCTTTTTTTTTACGTTGAGCAGCTTCCACTTTATCTTTAGTATCAAGAACTTGTATCTTCATCTGCACAAATTCTTCTTCAAGGGCTTCCTGATATAAATCCAGTGAAACAACATGTTGTTCTGCCAATTCTGACCGCGATTCAGCCTCTTTAATATCGTTAATCACAGATTTGATTTCAGTTAAGCCAGCATTCATTTTTCGCTCTCTCAATTCGCGCTTTCCTTTTAAAACATTCATACGTTGATACATTCCATTGAGCTTAGCTTCTAATGCTTGACACTGTGCTTGCGATTGGTTTTGATGCAACAACATATTATTTAAGCGAGTCTTTTTGGAACCATATTCCTGTGCGAGGGTGGTTAGCTTTCCTGCCCAATGATTTAATTTTTTCTTTGCATTGACTAGATCGCTATCAATGCGGTCTACATCAACCTGACTTGGTCGTCTTTCTTTTTGACGATACATGTTTGCATTTGCAGCATTTATTTTTAGCCTGTGCTCAACTCTAGTTTTCATCACTTCATATTCTTTCTCGCATTCTTCGATGTCTGCCTCAATCGAAAGACGTTGCTTTTGCATTGAAGCAGCTCTATTCTTTGCACCATGAATGCGATCAGCAGCTTCTGTTTTATGTGTTATTGTAGCTTCATAATTTCCATTGGCTTCTCTTATCTCTTCTATCAACCAATTAATTGATTGCGAGCACACGATCGGATCGAAAACACCAGCATCGAGCGATATAGATGTACATTCTCCACAGATCATATCTCTATTCGGTGTCCTCTCCTAGAAGTGGTGCAATAGTCATTACTACATCGATATGCCATGTTGTCATCATATTCTTTCTATGCGGTCAGAAAAGTTGGCGGAACATACTGCTGTTTCACTTTCGTTGTTGCAAATTAAAATAGCATGACAAAACATTACTTCAAAAACAATTCTGTAACCATTAGTTAGAGTATTAGTGTTGTGAATGACGTTATTTATGTTATACAATTGTTTGCTCTGCCAAATTTTCTGACCACACCAGTACTCAAAATGAGAACAAATAATCACAATAAAGAAGTAGCTTCTCAAATTACGCTCCTCCACAGTGATTATTTGTTTTTATTTTGATGTTCTGAACTCCTGTTAATAACATGAAGTGAAAGAAATCTTATGGAAACAAGAGTCATTTAGGAATAAGAATTAACCCGCGAAAAAGAAGGTTGAAAAGTCAAGGAACTTAAAATTGACTAAAAAAGCTAGCTATTTTCAGCATACTTGACTCAGTGCTGTTCTCTGTAGAAGCAATTTAGAATTATTTTAACTAAGAGCAACCAGAATTGAAGTGGCACAAACAAAATCAGCTATTAACAAGAGTTAGATGAGCCAATAATACAGCAGGAGCAGTTTGTTACATCGAAGCTCAAAAAAAAAAGAAAAGAAAAAGCAAATCACTGTGGAGGAGAATATCTCAAGGTTATGTAGCCTAAAGTTATGCTCAACAATCTGTCCTCCAAAGTGATTCTTTGCTCTCATTTATGCAGTGTTACATATAGAGCGATAGTTCATCACATTGTAAAATAAAGATGGATTATTATAGTTACTACTGTACAGCAGGGTTTGGAATAACTACCAGTCATAACTGTGGAGTAGAGATTTTTCAGAATATTTTCAGCCAATTTAGATGAAAATAATCTGAAAAATCTCTTCTCCACAGTGATTACCATCAGTTACTTTAAGCCCTGCTACATAGCCTCTGCAAAGAAGGTTATTTTGTAAATATGTTGCAAAGAAGGTTATTTTGTAAATATGTTGAATCAGCACTCTTCTTTGCAGTTACACTTTTGCTTATTTACAACTTCTACATAGATGGTTTCTCAACTGAGTTACTAAATAATGTTAGAAAGCTACTGTAAACAATGCTTGGCCGCTCTTATAAATTTGCAATGCTACTGTTGTTTGATGGGTAGTGCCAACAATGCTTGGCTTCTCTTACGTATTTGTGCTAATACTAAATATTGTTAGATGGGTAGTGTCAATAATGCATAGTTGCTCTTATAAATTTGTGTTACTTACTATAAATTTGTGTTACTTACTAATAATATTGTTAGATGAGCAGTGTCAACAATGCTTGGCCACACTTATAAATTTGTGTTGCTACTAAAAACTACTGTTAGATTCATGGCATCTCTTTTGTTTGTACTTGAAAATTACAAAATATAAACTGTGATCACGAGATACTGTAACATCCAGAACAACAAAAGACAATAGTTCTATTCGGGATTTTACGATATGTATGGGACTCTAACTATTCAATGAGCTTTTCCCTTAGGAATAAAAATATTAGCAACAAAATTGTGTTAGCAATCAATCAAGTAAATAACGTTATTTGAAAATTCCTTTATTTTTAATAAAGAAATGACATTCAAATTATGACGATTTTCCAGCAAAACAGCTGTGATGTTATGTTAATATGTTGGCGAAAGGAACAATATCCTATTTCTTGGTGATGACCACCTAGAGATGATCAGTGTTCTAATGAAAGCTCCTACTACAAATTACCCCCACCCACTAAAGGCATTTCTAAGTAGAAGCAACAAAAGCATACCAGAGATAATATAGGTAAATCAATCTTACCGGAACATAACTAAAACAGGCATTGTCAAAACAGGGGTTAATATAACTACAGGTCATCCCTGTGGAGGAGAGATTTTTTCAGAATATTTCCAGCCAAATTATCTGCAAAGATTCTAAAAAATCTCTCTTCCACAGTGATGATTGTAACCCCTGTCACAATGAGCACATAAAAAGAAAATGACTACTTACCCCAATGATGGCGTTGTTACAGTGAGCACATTTTGGCGCATAGTATGAATTATAACATTTTTCACAGAACAGTTGATTATTCTCTTCAACGAATGCTTGATTTTGAAGTGACACACTGCATGCAGAACAGCAAAAATGATCTGGATGCCATGTTTTACCAATAGCACTGACAAATGGACCACTGAAAAAACAGATATAAAAATTCCTGAATATTTCTGTATTACTACTTGTGTATAGTATTAGCCTGAAAACATGTTGGACATCATCTGTGAATGAGCGTTTTTCTATACTCAAAAACAGGAGAAATCTTTCAGAACATTTACAGCCAAATGGCTGAAGAAAAATCTCTACTGTGATGACCGGCTGTCATTTTAAGCCCTACTAGATGGTGTTTATATCCTCTCAATTTCTTCTGCTGCATGGTGTAAGTCTGGGTTAGGGGGCTAATTTGTTATGTCAGTCAGACAAATATAAAAAAAGTTATTGAATAAAATGTGACAGCCCAAATAGGGTCAAAGTTTATCATAAAAACGACATTTCAAAATTCTTCAGAAGAAATTAAATTTGCTCAATTCAACGAAAATGAAACTGCACGAAAGGGTACTATCAAGGCTTAAAATAATTGCTGGTCATCACTGTGGAGGAGAGATTTGGCTGAGAATCTCTTCTCCACAGTGATGACCGACAGTTTTTTTAAGCCCTGAATTATGCCAACATGCTTGTAACCGAAGAAACCAATCCATTGCAATATTGTTGTCTCAGTAGTCTTCTCTGTAGATTTTAATTCCATGATCTGAAATTATATTTTACGAAAAACCGTATCCAAAATTACACTATAATATGTCGAATCCTGCTACTAATACTTACGTCAGAGGCTGTTGGCATGAATTACAATAAAGTTCTTTTTCTCCACTACTGGCAACAGGCATTGGTGCACCTTTTGACTTGACAACATGTGATGTCCCCATGGCTTGAGGAGCTGCAGGTGGTGATGAAGGCTGGTGTGATGAGGGTGAATAATTATTTTGTGGAGGGTTGTAACCTGGAGATTTAGGTGATGGTGTATAACCACCAGATTGATACAATTTAGAGTTGGGATTAACAAGTTCACCAGCATTTACAGCAGGTGGTGGTGGAGCTTTTGGCTGATTATAGGCAGAAGGTCCTGGTTTGAAAGTTGGTGCTGATGCACGGCCAACTTTGAAGTTCGGTCCAGTTGGCATTGGTGCTTTAGGTATAGGATTGACCGATGTTGCAGTATTACGTGGTGTTGTATTTACTCGAGGTGCAGCGAGCACAGCTTGGTTTCTTTGACCTTGTGGTCTCCCAAATACAGTCTGAACTTGATCTAAAATATGATTGAATGAATTAATTGCTGTTACATTGAAGATGAATTAATGCGGAATGACTATATTTAGTGATTAATCGCTCTCCGTGATATTCAACATTTGATAAGCCTGTGATAACAACGAACTCCATCTCTATTTGAAAAGGTTTCAATGAAATAATGTGCTCAGTGTTCAAAACTGCAGATGAGGGATTTCTGAGCACAGTGTGCTCAAACCAAGAAGAACTTACTGTGCAGGAGGGATGCTTTTTCTTGGCATACCTTCAGGTTACAAAGCTTTGTAATCTTACTCTTACTAATTTCATACTAAGTACAGTGGTTGAAATAAAAGCAAATAATCACTGTGGAATAATGATCTTGAGCATAGATTCAGGCTATAAAGTCTGAAGCTATCTTAAAACATCCCTAATCCACCGTGATTATTGACTTGTGACACTGACTTATTTCGTATTTCAGGCCTCAAAATTCAGGTCGGCATTTCCCCATGGAGGAGCATCTTTAGAGACTATTTTGCAGCCAAAAGACTGCACAATAGTCTCCAAAGATGCTCCTCCACAAGGGAATGCCGACCTGAATTCAGAGGCCTGTATTATAATTAGGAACGGTCTCCAAAATTCGTTTCAAAAAGCAGGTATTTTAGTACCTTTAAAGAAACCAAAATCAAAAAAATTAAGAAAAATTAATCTACGATTAAGAGTGTTAAGTCAACCAGCTTGCAATTGAACGAAGAAACCAATTAAATGCAATGTCGTTGATTCAGCATTCTTTCACGGCAAACGAATTTTGGAGATGGTCCCTTACATACCTCCTGTTCCAGTATCAACATGTGCTTGCAATCTATTGAAAGTACCAGATTGTACATTGCTACCTGCATGTGCACCTAGTCCAGAGTCTTGAGCACCCATCAGTTCAGGAGGTGGTGGTGGTAGGTCTAAATTTTTAAATAAATTTTGCATAAAATCTTAGTAAAAATAGATTACCTACAAAAAACAAAACAATGAGTGGATGAGTGTTTTTAAAAAATCAAAGTTTAAAACACAGATATTTTAGCAGCTTTAAAGAAGTGAAAATCAATAAATTTGAGAAAATTTAATCTATGATGAAGAGTATTAAGTCAATGAGCTTGCAATTGATTGGTTTCTTCGGTACAAAGAAACCAATCAATTGCAAGAATATTAACACCTATTTGAAGCACTGTGAATGTTTTAGACAGTAATTGGATTAAGAATCACCAAAAGATTAATTTGAACATCTTTATGCAAAACAAATGAAAAAATAAAAAGACATGTAAAAAAAACTCTATCCGTATTATCTGCAAGAAAATTGTATTGTTTTGGTCATAAATTGAATAGGGACCAGAGCTTAAAATAACTGCTGGTCATCACTGTGGAGAAGAGATTTTTCAGAATATTTTCAGCCAATTTGGCTGAAAATATTTAAAAAAATCTCTCCTCCACAGTGCTGACTGGCAGTTATTTTAACCCCTGTGGGACTTTTTTTTGTTGACAAAGGAACTAAATTTAAATAAATTCATTAAAAATGAAACTGTACAGAAGAGTGTTATGTAAATTAGTTAGTTAGTTTGCTGAAGTTGGTCAAATTTAGTTCTTGTTTTTGGGTAGAAAATCTTGTGTTTGAAATAAGAACAAATGATCAATGTGGAGGAAGGATTTTTTAGCATTGCTTCAGGCTTCTATGCTAAAATATCACTCCTCCGCAGTGATTATTTGCTCTTATTTGTATTGATATGGACCATTACCAGAATCAATAATATGTCAAGGGTTTAAACAATTAATAAAAGATAACTGCTAACAAACTTAATATTGATTGGTCCCTTCGTACTGAGAAACCAATCAAACGTAAGCTAATTTACACCCTTCTTCACATTTTTATAAGTGTCGAAATAGCATGGACAGTATCTACTAAAAAGAGGACGACCGTATCGCTTAAAATAAGAGCAATGAATCACTATGGAGGAGGGAGTTTGGAGCTAAAATCAGTTCTCCATAATAATTTTTTGCTTTAATTTTAAGCACTTGGGCTAACAAGAACAAACAATCAATATGGAGGAGAGATGTTTTAGTGTAACTAAAAAATCTCTTCTCCACAGTGATTATTTGCTTAACGTCACACTCTTCTTCGCAGATACTATGTCCAATTTTTTGACCTCCGAATCTATGTCAATGTTGCTAAACAAACATGAATGAGTATGGAAAAATGTCTGAAGTGAGCAAAGTGCTATATAATTTAAGAAAGATAAGTTCATTATGATTAATTTCTTCATTGGTCAAAATAAGAGCAAATAATCACTGTGAAGGAGATTTTCTTATCCTTAAGTTATGCTTAAAAATCACTCCTCCACAGTGATTATTTGCTCTTATGTCGACCACTGCAATTGGTATGAATTTAATTAAGAGTAAAACTAGGTTGTTTGAAATATGAACAAACAATCACTGAGGAGGAGTGATTTTGAACATAGGTTCAGACTACAAAGCCTGAAGTTATGCTGCAATATCACTCCTCCACATTACTTATTAGCTTTTATCTGAACCATTAAGATTATATTAAAATTTAATTTCGAATAACATGACCACTTTCTTCGTATCCATACTGGATGCTCAGCTGTAAATACTGTGACGCTCAGAGTTCTACCAGCAAACTCGGATATTTTAGATAATTATATTCAAATCACTACCATCTACATATTGTTGGTCAAAATCTTAAAGACACACAATGTCCACTCAACGTTTAAGAAATCATTCTGTTTGTACTCACTGAGACAGTACTGTTTTATGGCTTTATAAACCACCGTCGCTCAATTTTATAACTGTAAGTTACGGAATAAATAATCACAGTAGAGGAGAAGCCTGAAGCTATTCTCAAAATCACTCCTCCACAGTGATTATTTGCTCTTATTTCAACCATAGATTTATAATCAAAGTAATTGATTGCTTTGCTTGGGAGAATTGATTAACAACATCACTGTGGAGGATGGACTTTTGAGCATAACCTCAGGTTTTTAGCCAAAAGCTACGCTCAAAAACACTTCTCTGAAGTTATTATTTGCTCTTAATTCAAACAATATACTGTTCTATGCAGACAGCATTTAATTTAGATTATCGTATTATTGATAAGAAAAACGTCAAACCATACTAAAACAGAGTTTTATGTGATCATTATAATCATTAAAGATAAGCCCAATTATTAGATAAGATTGAGTTCTTTTGCTATGTCTTCGAAATAAATAACTATCATTCTTAAATTCACTGCCGGAAAACACTTTGAGACAGTACCTAAAGATACATCACAAAAATTTTGAGCAGTGACTGAAATACAAGGGTGGTTTTTGAGCATAGCTTCAGGTTACAAAGTCTGAAGCTATGCCCAAAATTCCCTCTTTCACAGGATTATCTTGTTGAGACTACAGTATTTAATAATCTAAGATTAAATAACTCATTTATTAACAGCTAGAATAATATAACATCATAACAAACTACAGGAACAAAATATTCAGAATCTCATCCTGTAGAATATCTAACTTATATAGAAAATGACTCACTTAATAACAACAGCTAGGAAAACATCTAACCTCATTGTCTCATATCAGATCAAATAATCACCGTGGAGAAAGGATTTTTGAGCATAGTTTCAGAAAAGCCTGAAACAATACTCAAAAATCCCTTCTCCACAGTGATTATTTGCTTTATTTCAAACACTGGACTTATTTGGAAATATAAACAACATAGATCTGTTGGGTTGAAATAACTGCCGGTCATCACTATGGAGGACATTTTTCAAAATATTTTCAGTCAAATTGACTGAAAATATTCCAACCTTCACAGTGATGACCGGCAGTTATTTCAAGCCCTGCTATTACATTACATAACTTTATCGATACTCATGCAAGGATTACAGTGCTTTAACTAACGGTTGGTGCTAAGGGACAAAAATATTTCTCGTACAACATAAAGTTTGCAATCTTTGAAAAAAATGACACGCTGGCAGGGTCTTCTCTTATTTGAAAACAGCTCTTTATGTAACTTACTATAAAGTTCACACTGGATGTTGCTATCAATATCCTATGTTCTCAAAAATAAAATCTACAAAGAAGAGTACTGAGACAATGATCTTGTAAGGGACCGTCTCCAAAACTCATTTAAAAAAGCAGGTATTTTAGTAGCTTCAAAGAAGTCAAAATGAATAAATTTGAGAAAAATTAATCTACGATTAAGAGTGTTAAGTCAACGAGCTTGCAATTGGTTGGTTTCTTCAGTAATAGATACCAATCAAATGTAAGATTGTTGATTCAGCACTCCCGAAGAAACCAATCGATTACAAGCTCATTGACTTAACACTCTTCATCATAGATTAGTTTTTCTCAAAATTATTGAAATTTACTTTTTTAAAGCTGCCAAGATATCTGATTTTGGTAATGAATTTTGAAGATGGCTCCTAATACACTTCTGCTTCTCATAATTTTACTAATTATTAAGACTGATTTCAGATCATTACACATCACTAGTAAAACTGATACATTTGAAACAAACACTGTTAACACATATAGATGCATACATACAGGTGCTACATTATAAACACACAGGAAAAGATTCTTCTCATAAAAACAAGCGCATGCACAATATCCATTAAGATAGAACTCTGTAAAATGGAATGCAAGTAGACCATGTACATAAAGATGTTGCAATCGCATTCTTTAAATAAAATCAACCGTTCCTGGACAAGGATGAACTCCTAAAAAGCATAAGTAGTCGGGGTACTTATTTAAACTACTCAAAAATTATTTATTTATTTTACTACGCAAAAATTAATTAGCGAGCAAAAGTAGCCAGGGTACTTATTTAAACTACGCAAAAAATTATTTACTTTAGCCAGCAAAAGTAACAAGGGTAGTTATTTTAACTGTGCAAAAATTATTTATTTAATTTACTACGCAAAAACTATTTTCAGAGATCCAATAATGGATCCATTCGCGCCATCACACAGCTCTATTACTAAGCTCTGTCACTACATTAAGATACAGGATATGCATTCTAATTTTATCGAATACGAAAGTGATGGCAATGTGACATATGCTGGAACTGATTATTTAATTCACAAGTAAAGTTTTGCTCATTAAC
Organism: Neoturris breviconis; assembly: GCA_032360805.1. Classification (NCBI taxonomy): domain Eukaryota; kingdom Metazoa; phylum Cnidaria; class Hydrozoa; order Anthoathecata; family Pandeidae; genus Neoturris; species Neoturris breviconis. Next base: position 438 of record JAULBZ010004227.1, on the reverse strand, counting down.
ATCATTTTCCCATCCACACGTCTTCTTTAACAAGTAATTGGCCCTTATTGAATAAATACAAAATTTCTGACAACGGCCATTAAATAGGGGGTTTACTTCAGAGAGGATCATGGGAATAACATATGGAACAAAGAAAACAATGACCATAATAAAATTAAATAATCATTGCGGAGAAGTTTTGAGCATAGCCTGAAGCTATACTCTATAGTGAGTATTTACTCTTATTTTGATCACTGAGAAAATACACTTTGTATGTTTATAAGTATATCTATTACAACAGGATTGGATAAAAAGCATGGTCATGCACACAAGTAAAAATATTAAAACACTATTGCATGATTGAATCATCTAAATTACAAGGACGTTAGGGACCATCTCCAAAATTCGTTACCAGGGGAAGAGTGCTGAATCAATGATCTTGCAATTGATTGGTTTCTT
>JAULBZ010004226.1:0-15079 GCA_032360805.1 Neoturris breviconis | reverse complement strand
CAATATAGGATTTTTCGCGTATTTTACTTTCGCGAATGGGGCCAAAATCCGCGAAAACCGCGAAAGTTAATGCCCGCAAAAGTTAATGCTCCTAAAGTACTTATAATCTATGTTCCGGGTCTGTTCCGTTGGTTTCGGATCTATTCCGGTGTTCTAGTTCCGCTGTTCCTTCTTTTAGTGCATGCCCCGAGAACAGCGTCGCCGTCAGCGCTCTGAGCGTCTACCATGTTTGTTGTTGCTTGTTGTTTACTCAATTAAAAGATCTCTCCGTTGCAGATACATTTTATGTTATGCTGTCAGAAAACTAAGGTAGAAAATATGTTTAAAGTACGAAGGAGAAGTAAATGAATAGTTTTTTTCTATCCCCGCACGTGTTCACTTATCACATCACTAGTTGCTGCATGTTCGAAGTTTTGTGAATAAATTTTAGCTAGCTAGCTTCTGAATTCTATCAAGCCAAGGAAGAAATTGATGTTTCTCTTTTTATCGACGGGGGACCAAACGAGCGCTGGACACGAATGCAACGTTGAATACACATAACATTATTCATGCAAAACGTTGTAGTACTTATCTAGCTCCAGCTACCTACCCCATATTTCGTTTGACGATAGCTACTACATACATACACATAAGTATGCAACATTTAATGCAACTGTTATTACCGCAACTGATGATAATATTCGAAATTAATAAAAATATTCGAAAACTAAAAATGTTGCATGAAATATGAAATGTCATATAACTGGCCAAACGAGTAAAACATGCTGCTGCATCAGCATGTTGCATAGCATAGCCTCCGCAAACTCGAATGCAACATTCGATCCAACATATTGTTGCATTCAATGCTGAATGAAACCAATCGGGTGTTGCATCATCGTACAAAAATTTTCTATGTGTACCAAAATTTACATAGCTAGTACATACAGTCCACATTTTACACGAGGTACTCATCATCCCACCTCGCATGTTTTCCACCTACCCCCTCTCTGATGTACCTAAAGTACTCCAAAAGTACCAAAAACCTATTTCAATTAATTAGCTAGACTCCCTTCCCCCATTCTGCGCAGGAGGGTGCCGATCCCCCGGACATTCACGGGGTGTCTAGGGTAAAAATATAGGGACCCATCATTCTGCTATTCCCTCCAATCAAGTAAATTTACCCAATTTAAATCAGTAGAACAATAGTTTCTAGAATAGAACTTGCTTTTCAACTTTTGGTAAGATCTTGTTCATTGTATATATATACTTTAGGTATTTAGAGATTCTTGATTTAGTCGATTCTGGTAAAACTATGACTACAGTCAGATCAAGACCAAGGTCAGATCAAGTTCAAGTTCAAGATCAATCAGATCAAGTTCTTTCCTCTTCTCTGCAAATATTCGATTCGACCATTTAACAACCTCATATTCCCAGGCCTCCTTAGCTTTTCGAAATACAGAGTGTGGCAAGGCAAGAGGCATTGTGAACGAGGTTGATCATTTTTAACTGCAGTTAAGTCAGGTGTAAAAAAATGTGGGTGGAATTTTAGATTAGGATTAAAAAAAAACAGAGGAAAATGTAAGTCAGGGTATATCCCCACCCCTGCTTACAACTCCAAAGATTTTAACTGGCTAGGCTCAACTGTACTGACCAACTGGAACAATATTTCGAATTTAATGGCCGCCAGAATGAGGATTTTCCAAGAGAAATATATATTTGAAAAATCATTGGTATTTTACCAAATCGACCGAGCCATATTATTACATGGGATGCAATCTTGCCTCATGACCATGACACACGACCACACGCCTTTAAAATGATAGTCTCATATGGCCACATGTCATTGTGATGATACGCGGCTGCATGTCATGAGACGCAGTTATGTCTCAGTGTCATATCCATATTTTGGGCATACCTGTTTTGAGTATATAAGCCTTCATTTGGGTGCATTAAAATATTAAAAGATTTGCTTTTATTTCATAGTTTATTTGAATAATACAGGTACAGGCTAGCCTTTTTCTGATACCACAATTGAGGATGTAATTTAGCGTCATAAAAGAGAATGAAAAACAATTTTTGCTCAATAATTTGGACTCCCATACCTGTACACCGGTATCAAAGTTGCCCTGGATATGTCCCTGGCTCTTGTCCAAATCAGCCACAGTAATTTTTGCCTATGTATGTAGCATATTACAATAGAAATCGTCATGATCTTCATTTAGACGAAAAGTATGATGGCAGCATCTAATAATCAAGTGTGTGGTAAAGACCTTATCACAAATGGATGGTTTATGGAAAAGAACAAGCAATGGCCTGGACAAGCCTTTTCATTAGAAGTTGAAGAAGTTTTAAGTTCTACAAAATCAAAATATCAAGATGTGCTAGCGTTTAAAAGGTATATATAGACAGACCTTCTTTATGTAAGCCATCATAATAATCACATTATCACTAAGCATACAAGCATATAGGGACTTTACACCAGTTTTTTTTCTCCATAATTGCTGTTATCTTTTGGAATATAATATAATCAGTATTTTCTGTTAGATGTTGTTCAATCTTGTTAACAGCCTAGAGATTTGATTTGTCTCCACCTTTTCGCAATCCGTTTTGGCATTTCAAACGTGTACACCAAAATAGCGTGGTATATATCGTCTTGAAATTTGGTTATGGAATTCTATGCAATTTTATGAGACTGCTGGCCAAATATTTTTTCGATTTCGTCATTTTGGGACAGAGTATCGACGAAAAAGTGTAAACTTTTTGAACTTTGGATTTCTATGAGGCTTTGACTACATTCAAATTTTGGTTAAGCAATATCATACCCAAATGATAAGGGGAGAAGTAGAGACTTTAATATTTTTTACATTTTAATTTTCTATGAGACTTTGACCATGAATCTTTTTTGACAGGCATTTTGTATGTTCGGGAAGCTTCTTCATATGATTTTTTTTTCAAAGAAATTTTAGAGTTTTAGGAATTTAAGTCTCCATTTTGATATTGGGAAGCTTCCTTCTTCAATTTTGAAATAAATATTAATGTGTAATAAGGTGTATTCACTTTAGGGGGCGTAAAACATTTCATTGCTATCGTGAATGTATGTTGATTTTTATAACGTTATCATTTATTCCCAATGCAAATTAAAAATATAATGACAATGCACAATTCAACAGATAAAGATTATTTTTTTAATAAAAAAATAAATAATTTTAATCTTTATTAAGATGGTAGAGTTTCAGATCAAATAAACAATTGGAACACAATTTTCCAAGGTATGGAGGAGTGTAGTGAAATTTCATATCAAGAAGACCCACATTTTACGTGCCATTAGGGTTTTATGTCCCTATTAGTTGATAAAGTTTTAGTTCAAATAAACAATTGGAACATTTTTTTTAAAGACAGAACAAGAAGCTGTACCGGCTTGAAAGAATCAGTATATATTATAGGGCATATACAGTATGCTGGAGACACCAATTTGGGCAATTCGCTTTTGACACGTAAGACATATCATGTCCCTGGTATTTAGTGACAAAATCATTTGCGTACGTTCCACCAGATTACACTAAAACGTGTACAAAACGTGTACTCACTGGTTGACAGTAATAAGCAATATTGGAGATATTGTGTTGTCGGTTATTGACCAAGCAAATTCTAGATCTTTGTTCTTCTTTCCTTATTCCACATGCATTTTACTTTCAAATAGTGAGACTAAAGCAAAATTGTTCACACCCAGTCCCCAATGCTACCTTTATTTAAAAGTTCAATTATAAAATAACTTATAGTTACAAGTACGAATTATAGTTATAACATAGTCTCTTTCTTGTGATAGTTTTTCTGCGACAATTTATGCCCACAAATATCTGTGCATCATATTCATTAGCATAAAATTCCCTCTTGAATAAATGCACCTCTATGGAAAGTCAGAAATATAATTAATACCCCATCCAGAAACAATGCTCCTAAACGATTACATTAACTATGGTGCCTTATACTTTAAGATTAATCCTAATTAAGGGTATAAAACAAACTCAGATATATCACATACTGTAACGTGTGAATAAGTGGAGTAGTAGAAAGTATCATAATTCCCTTTATTTCACACATTAAAATTAAAAGCATACAAATAAACCATATATTCATGTAGTATGATGCACAAAAATTAGAATGTGTGAATTAACAAAAAAAAAACATTACATACAGTATCTAGTTAAACAAAAAGTTAAAACACAAAAATAATTAGAGCTAGAAAAAAATACTTGCAATTCTATCTCTACGCTATCCCTTGTCACATGTCAAGTTATTTTATTTTGTATCCCTTGATTTCATCTACAGTGTATACCTTTTTTGGGGGTACTAATTTTCACAGGTACATATTTTATGTGCTTAGGTTTAACTTTCACTTGGTTTAGTGGTCTACTTTCAATACCATACCATTTAACCTTTCATAAGGTTTTTGCATCGTTTTTTCCTTCTAGAATATTGTTGCCAAAAAAGTTCATGCTAAAAACAAGTATTTTACCAATTGTCGCCTTAGAACCATTGAGTTAACTTTCACTCAGTTTGGTAGGCTACTTTCAATGCTGTTACTTTGATTATTTAATACTATGTGTTTTCTTATTTCTTCCGGATTAATCCTTTTTATTTTAAGTAAAAACCATGGCACAGTGCTTGTTCTTGACGGAGTTATTCAAGCCATTGAATTTGATGAATATTGTTATCAAGAAATGTTAGCATTTCTGCCACTCAATTCTCATCCTAATCCTCAGAAGGTAAATATATATTTCATTTTTTTACACATGAAAAGAACTACGCTATTCTTTCTATTGTTCACGCCTCTCATATTTTAGCACCTTTAATTTTTGCACACCTGACTCTTATGCCTGTTTTTTTGCTAATTCCCTCCAATTTTTAAAAGGCATGAAAATTAAACGTGAGGCACCCACAAAACTTAATGCTAGTGACATTCTATAGTGGAATGCAAATGCTTTGGTGAAAGCTTTATAGCAATTGGTGAACATAATTGAACATGTTGTGACAGTTAAAATATATTACTCATATATAATATATAACTATGCTAGAATAACGTTGCAAATTGGTGAACATAAACGTTGCAAATGTTGTTCTAGCGTCTTTACAGCAGACTTTGAACAAGCTTTTGTCCTATGAAAAGTCATTCTTTTTGGCTATAATTCGAAACAACAATGTTTCTGACATTATCAGAGTTAAAAGATTTGCCAAAGGATTGGACACTAATGATTAAAACGCGCTGAGGAAGAAGGTTGCAGAAGCATAATGGCTGCCATCAAGCAAAGGAAAACAAAAGCAAAAGTAGTCAAAATCATGGTTTAAAAAAATTTAAACTTAGAAAAAAATAATATTTAGGTATTTACTGACATATTATCTATGTTGGTGTGGGCATGTGTTCAGGTATTTGATACAGAAAATAAAGACGAGAAGTGCCGTTTTAGATCTCATTTTTTAACAGATATTTCGTCTAGCCACTGCTAGACATTATCAACGTATAAATTGTTTTTATAAATAATATTTTTTTAAAAAAAATTATACATTAATAGTGTCTAGCAGTGGCTAGACGAAATATCCGTTAAAAAATGAGATCTAAAACGACACTTCTCGTCTTTATTTTCTGTATATTATCTATGTTTTAAAAGTAATTTGTTCTTATCAAATAATTTTATGTTTTGGCCACGATCTTTGAAATTTGTCCTGAAAACTCATAGAATCTATGTTTTAACAGTAATTTGTTCTTATCAAATAATTTCATGTTTTGGCCACGATCTTTGAAATTTGTCCTGAAAACTCATAGAATTTGATTCAATTTGTCTTGAAAATTGTCTGGAAAAAATACAAACCCGAATTTCTTGATATATCATTTCCATATGATATGAGTATAAATAGACTGACAAATGGTCAATATTTTCAGATTCTTGAATGTGTTACAATATTGTATTATTTATGACGATTGTATTTAACCATGGACATAATACAAGTGTTTTTTATTTCAGGTGTTGATTATTGGTGGTGGTGATGGTGGTATTGCGCGTGAAGTTACAAAACATCCTTCTGTACAGAGTGTTACACAATGTGAAATAGATCAAGAAGTGATAAATGTGAGTCGAAAATATCTCCCATCAATGTCAAAAGGTTTTGATCATCCTAAACTTCAACTGCATGTTGGTGATGGGTATGCATTTATGGAAAGTCATAAAAATGAATATGATGTTGTTATATCTGATACTAGTGATCCTGTTGGTTAGTTAGCTTATTATTCTTCTTCTAATAGTCAATTATATACCAACAGATCTTCTTGATTTTTAGTCTCAATGCAGAGAATAGCCTGTGGTAGAGAGTAGAGAGAGTCTCTGTCCACTTAACCTGCAAAAAGATTAAGGTCTATAAAGTGTTTTTTAGGCTGCCAAACAATGTTTGGATGGACTAATTACTATCACTTTGCAGTGGCGACAGTGTTCGAAAAGACATTTTGAAAGAACTTACCCAGAAAGGTTCTGGTTTTTCCCACTCAAGCTGAGTATCTGGCAAAAAGGGTACCAAAAATTAAAAGGACTTTGTTTTTGATGAATATTGATACCTGAACACATTTTATCGTATACAATAAATCTGAGAATCTGGTAATCATTTTTAAATTCTAACCCAGGCCTCTGAATTTACGGCGGCATTCCCTGTGGAGAATCATCTTTGGAGGCTAACTTGTACCCAAAAGGCTGCAAATTAGTCTCTAGAGATGCTCCTCCACAGGGGAATGCCGACGAGAATTGACCAAATTTGATGGAGCTGAATTTAAATCTGATATCCATTTTCAAATAATTTTGCCCAAAAATATCTTAGTGCAAATTTAGGTTAGAAATTAAAAGTGTCTGAAGAGTGCACTCGTGTTTTCTTAAGCTTTCATATTGAATGTAATGTTACTTTATTTCATAACATTCCCTTACAAAATTGTGTTTCCATTAGTTCCCTTTCCTTGAGAATGTATTTCTTTGACAGGGGAATGGGTAACCTTGTTTCCTAGGAAAGTTGTGAAGTGAATGAATGGTAATGTTGAGACAATGTCTAAAATTTCAGGACCATATATAATAAAAAATAAATTAGATTACGTCTCCTATACAAACCCTTCCACCACACACCCTTACAAATAAGTTTTGCAATGAGCCAGCAGTTTAATATGTGTATATTCCTTACAAATCATTGCATAAAGAATTAAATATTAGCTTATGCGTGGTATGAGTGTTCAAATTTACATTTAGTGTAAGATTGGAGACTACTTCCTAAGACCTAGTTTATAAGCTAGGCTAGGTTGCGAACTTGTTAATATTTTAAAAAAATTCAGCATGGACCGGCATGACTTGTTTTATATTAGTCGTGCTAAGCTGAACTGAGAACTTTCTGTCTTAATATTTATTTATGTCATCAATTGTTTCCCAATTCAAAAGTTGTTTGTTTCAATTAATACACATGTGTGAGTACAGCTCGTCTTTCTTATAAGGAAAAGTTAGTTGGGCAAAGGCGTGCTGAGCTGTGTGGCACAAGTTCCATAGTCGAACCACACCCCTAGCTTGACTAAGCGAACGTTGATTTTATAAGCTGAGCCGACCAATGCTGACAACAAATTTTATAAATTGATCGATTTTAGCTCAGCCCGGCTCAGCTTATAAAATAGCTCTAACAATTCGACGTTCAAAATAGGAAATATTTCACTCAATCACATAAGTGGATATCTTTCAGGTGCCCATAGGCTGCTAGTTGAGTTTCACTTTAAAATACTTACGGTAGAAATATTACCTGCGACAAAGAACGTGCTTGCCCAATATCACCTGTAGGGGCGTGGTAAAAACTAATAAAATACACTCATCCACAGGTGATGCATGATAGCAATTTTCAGGTTCGGTATATTTCTTATCCAGGTCCAGCTGAAAGATTGTTTTCTGAAGAATATTACAATTTGGTTCATGCAACATTAAGAGAAGGTGGAATATTAGCAGTACAGGGTATGTAAGATATCTGAAAATAACTTTCACCTCTAGGGGAGTGTTTTGAGTGTAGTTTCAACAGCTGAAATGTGTAGCAGTTATTGTCAAGCATTGTAAGGAGCCATCTCCAATATTCGTTACCAAAAGCAGATATCTTAGAAGCTTTAAAAAAGTAAAATTCAATAATTTTGAGAAAATTTAATCTATGATGAAGAGTGTTAAGTCAACGAGCTTGCAATTGATTGGTTTCTTCGGGACGAAGAAACCAATCACTTGCAAGATCATTGATTCAGCACTCTTCCCCTGGTAACGAATTTTGGAGATGGTCATTACGGTTATATATTTTAGAGACTATTTTTTGCAAAGCGGAACCAATGTACTGTTCATTCCAAATGATGTTTTTATTCTTAGCTATTAATTTTGTCAAAATTTAGTAGTTTCAAATACTTTTTGTGAAACATCGGCGGAAACCAATCTTATAATTTGAATTCAATATTTGTAATCGATATGTGTATTCTTTTTCAGGTGAATCAATGTTTTTAAACTTGAAACTGATTCGTGGTTTACTTGAGTTCTGCAACGATTTATACGCCAAAGCCGCTTATGCAACTGGTTATGTGCCATCTTATCCTTGTGGTCAAATTGGTTATCTATTAGCAAGTAAAAATATGGTAGAAATCTCTTTAATGCCTTTGTAGTTTTAGTTTACGATATATTTAAGAAGAGTACTGAATCTTGTAACTGATGCCGTACCGAAGAAGCCAACCACTTGCAAATTACTGTATACCATATCTTTAATCCTATTTCTTTTATATCTCTACAACCGAGATACTTTGAAACTTTGGGACTTTTAATATTTTTTTATTATAGAAATTTTGGCTAAAAAGCATTCCAAAAATTGTCATTTTGTCATTGTCAATTGATTTTCTTTGATTTCCTACTGATTACACAATCATCGCAAAAAGACAGATATTTTAAAAAGACAGCCCACATTCTGCATAATTTTCTTAAATCAAAGTTTAAAAAACTATCTATTTTGGAAAGTAAATTAGGAGATCTTTGTCTATGCAAAATTTCAAGTATTCAGCATTGTTTCTCAATATAAGGTGGTGGTGGGAGGGGGGATTTGCCCCACCCCCGGTTAAACTATGGACATACCGATACCCCAGTTAAACTAGGGTAATCCACTTTTTAATTTTAGGAGACTAATTTCGCATCTCCATTGAGAATATTTACAGAAGAAGAAAAGGATAAAATGGAATTAAGATACTACGATGAAGATGTACACAGGAGTGCTTTTGTATTACCAAGAAACGTGAAAAAGGTAGCTATAAAATTATCAGCAAGAATAGTGTTAACGAACTTACAATTGAATTCTTCAATTAATTGCAAGATCGTGTACCCTGTTCTTTGCAGATTCTTTAGGAGCCATCTCTAAAATTCGTTACCAAAAGCAGATACCTTAGAAGCTTTAAAAAAGTAAAATTCAATAATTTTGAGAAAAATTAATCTATGATGAAGAGTGTTAAATCAATGAGCTTGCAATTGATTGGTTTCTTCGGGACGAAAAAAAAAATCAATTGCAAGATCATTGATTCAGCACTCTTCCCCTGGTAACGAATTTTGGAGATGGTCCCTTATTACATACATTTTACATACTACCTTTCTTGATGTGAATACTATGTGAATAATAAGAGCGTTATCTGCTGCTTACTTAGATCTCAAAAGATAGTTATATAGCATAAACGTTGCTTAAAAGCCATGCAATACTTAAAAACTAAACATTTATCTGGTATACTATAAGCGTTGTTTAAAAGCCATCCAATACATAAAAACTAATCACCTAGTATAAAAAAACTACTATAAAAATTAAACATTCGCCTATTATAGTGTAAGCTTGGCTTAAAAGGCATTTAATATTTGAAAACCAAACATTCACCTATTATAGTGTAAGCTTTGCTCAAAAGGCATTTAATATTTAAAAACTAAACATTCGCTGTGCTGATTCACTGGGCCGCAGGATCCAAATTTGTATTAAAATGTTTGTAGAATGTCGAGACTTGCTCTGATGTGTTGGAATTTCTTTTCAATAATGATACATGTTATTTTACTTTAGGCACTTGGCAAATAAAGTCTTAGTTAATATTGGAATTTTATATATAAATAGCTTTTTTAATGGTTTCAACTATTTTTTAAAACATAGACTACTCCGTAATATCCAAAGCGGACACCTGTTACACTGTCATCTGTAGTAACTCCGTAATTTGTTGTATCCGCTACATGTAGTACATTTTCGATACTATGCGTATGTAACTCACCTATGTGTAGTAAAGCAACGTTGAGTGTTATAAAACATTTTTACATCAAACTTGGTACCTGTTTTATTTCGACGGATTACGATCTGATGGCCGAGTATGAAATTCGGCCTTAAATGATTTTGTAAGTTATTGAATGTATTCCAGTCTGCTTTCACCCCAAGTTCGGTCGAATTGAGTCCAGGGGCCCCTGTCCCAAGTATATACTTTAGGCGTATGAACAACCTTCCTAGGGCTTAAATGGCAAGAAGCCCTGGGAACGAGGTTGTATAAATTTTCTCGAATTTCTGAAGAAAAAACCTTTCATGCTCGTCAAAGGAGAAGAACCTCGGGGTTTGCTTCTTATTCGCAGGGACAAATTCCACAGAAAGTTTGCATGTAATTAACTCTTGACAAAAGTATTAAAAAAATACGGTCAAAATTTAGCATAAATTTCAGCATATATTGGACAAAATTTTATTTTATGTGAAGTAAAAAACTGGACTTCTTGCAAATTTTTACTTATCACGCATTAACAAGTTCATTCTTACTGAAAATCGTTAAATGTATAAAAGAAATGTATAATGTATAAGACAAAAGCTATAAAACTCCATAAATACGTATTCCTACAATTTTCATGACGTTGATTACTATGTATAACGGAGTTACTACATTTAGCGCTGGTGTTTACATTTAGCGAAGTTACTACATACATTAACTTTCGGTTTAATCCTCAAATAACATTTCGTTAAATTTATTTTCGTCTTTTTTGTAATTAGTCATTTTTCCATAAAAGCTTTAAATGTTTTCTATGAATTACTACAGATGATTTCTTATGATGAACTCTCCATATATAGTGAGTCATTTACAGACATTTGTTGTGTGCACCAAATAAATATTCCCAGCTAAAAGACATACCATACTTTCTGTAATTAACCTTGACATGCGACAACAAGCTACCTTTGTTTTGATCTGTCTTCAGCCATATGGTTTATTCTGAGTCATCGTACCGAGTTCTATAGCTTCTCATTTCTCAACTTTCTATGAAGAGGACATCCCTGAAGCCTGTTTTTATTTTCCGTTGACCGGATCGGATTTTTCTCACGCATGCACAGTACGAACAGATTTTTTGTTCCGACCGACCCAATGATTCGTTCCGGAGGAAAAATTTTTGAAAATATTTCATTTTTATTTCTTGTATCCTGGATCGTTAAAAATCCCATCCGGTCCGATCTGCGGAAAATTATCTTGAGTGGATACCTTAAGACACTCGTGCACGAATTGGGTCCGCTTTATAACGATTCCACTTTATAAAACACTGGAGTATACTTTGTAGGAAATATAAATATATAATGTAAATCATTTCCGTGGCTATTCAATAGACGTATTCACAAATACATGATAGCTAGATGTTGGTTGCTCAAAGTAGGACTTGTTGCAATGCAATAACTGTCCCCTGTACAAAAAGGAAGTTATTGCATTGCAACACGTTATACTTTACGCAGTCGATGCCTCGTTTTCATTTATTTGTGAATAGGTTTATATCTTTCACCTGTGTCCAATTTTTAATCCTGTATCGTTCGTGTAATGGTTTCATAATATACCGTAAGGGAAATTTTTTTTGCGGGAAATCAATTTTGCGGATGGAAGAAAGAGTATATTTCGCGGGAATTTAATTTCGCGGATTGAAATTTCTGAAAATTTTCTCGGGAATTTAATTTTGCTTATAGCGAAAAAAAAGTGTTTTTGTGTGTGCAGCTTAAACTTAAATTGAAGAAACTTGATACAGTAAACTATGCTTTAATTACGGCGAATTCGTTTAGTCGGCTGGTATATTCTATTTTGCCTGCTTGTGTCTAATGTTTTATCATTTTGCTTTACGAGGTACATGTTTTTGATTTACATAAAAAGGAAGTCTTCAACAGCAATATCAATTTTAGTATCGATTTCCTTCTCGCTACAGATATTCGAATGTTTTTATTGCACAGAAAAAATGTTAGCAACACTTGAGGTTGAAATCAGGCAAATTATAAGCAACGTTGAGGCTGAGCTTAAAATTTTTGTTGCTTATAAAACAAAAAGCGTGTACATCATTTTTTGTGTCTACAGAAAAACAACTTCCAGGTACTTTTAGTTTATATCCAGTCGGCTTTATATTGCGAGCATATTAGATAAAATGCGTGAGTTTTATATCGGCTTTGCATTTCTGAAATCAATGTAAACAAACGCGGGCCATAGTGGGAGAGTGCTCGCTTTAACTCTGCTAACGATGAAACACATTTCTGCAATCTCTCAGGTGATAATAAGTGGTTTTGTCCGCAATGTTCTTCAAAACAAACTCGTTACTAAATGTCGTAGTGTTTTGATTCTACAATTAAAGTGATACGACATCTTCCAAGGAAATGTCTTTCATAGCATCCTAACCAAATTTGAACCATTGGAACACCCTTAAATTCAGGGTTTTTTTATATTTATGGCGTCATCATAAATGATAGAAATTTGATCATTTTCATAAATAAAATCGGACACCCTAGGCCAAAGTAGCTACTTTGAAACTGAAGTATAGCCAGAATCATCATTATTTAAGCAGCGCTGGTAGTGTGATTTTAAAAAATAAGGAAATTGAGACAGTTCTTAAGTTGCCTGAGTGTTACAAATTATAGACTACAACCTTTCACGTAAATTATGAAACGTTTTAGAATTTTAGCAAGCAATACACGTCACAAGCAAAACGCAAGTGCTGAAAATGACCACACGAAGTCCCCTGAGATTTATGTCGTAGACTTAAGAGCTTAGGATCTTGGTACTTTTTGCAAACTCGACAAATTTTGTAAAAAAATTTCTGGCTAGTACCCAGGCTATTGGTACAAATGCAAATTTCCCTGCAGTTCGTCTTGCTAATCGAAAGTATTTTTGCCTAATTTAAAATTCTGAAACTTTGTCTCAAATATTTATGTAAGGGATTGTAGTTACCACCACAACGTACACGAGTTTTTCAGATTTTATTCATCTAAATTAAGAAAGACTGCCAAACGAACAATTTTTTCGAGCTTTGTGTGAAATAAATATTGAGTAAGGGGCCTAAGGTGTAAGAAGTCAGCAAAATAACGCAAGAAAACATTTATTTGTAGTATTTAAATATTCTCAACTGAAAAACTCAACTCGCCATTTTCAAAACAATTAAAGCGTTTCTGCCTCACTCATTTCTGTATTGTAGAATAGAAACATGGGTAATCAAGTTATGACCACCAATCGGGTCGTTTTTAAAATAACCACATATAGTGGTTATTTTGTGCCAGCAGAGGTCAAGGCTTTCTTCGCCGCTCTTCCGTGTTCGATAAGGCAAGAAGACCTGGGAACGAGGTTGATCGAAGCTGTCTTTTTATCGCACTGCAAAACTCCACATCAAACCTCCGGTGCGACATTTTTTTTCATACAGAAAATAGTGCGATAACATCCCAATACCTATTTTATGAGACGGAAATCTCAAATAACGAAACGCGTAAAAAACGGAGTGAAAATCTCGTCACATTACTCCAGATGATTTAGACCAATTTCTCGAGTTAGTAACTAGCGTAACTGGAATTTAGAGATTTAACCCTTAAACCGGGCTTTTATTAGCCTCTATATAACCGGGGGTGTCGCTGGAACCTGCCATGACATCATTGGTCCGCAGAATGCTGTAAAATGACAATGGCCTATTACCGGAAGAAAAGAATGCGAATTTGCTCTGAATTCGCATTCCTTAGTACTGCATTTAGAAGAATTTTAAACGATTCGCACTTAAATTCCGCATTTTTCAAATTACGACAAAAACGTTCGTTCAAATTACTAAAAGAGTTTCCACACTCTCCTCCGCAGAGCCTTACGCGCGCCCGAAAAGAAACAATCATCGGCAGTGGAGCGCTCAAAAAATAAAAAAAGCAAAATTTTGACAAAGGAGTGCGCGCCTGCCTCTGCGTAGGAGATTGGAGTTTCCATAAATACTATTTACTTGAGAAAAAGCAACAACGAAGACTTTTAACAAAATTTTACACTTTCAAAAGAATTACCCTCTGTTCAGGATTAAGGTACCCACGGAAAAATAAACAAAATATTTAAAACAAGAATCCATAATCGCATCCCAATCCTTAGTAAAAGTGAGGAAGTCACCAAATTTCAATACCGTATCACGTAGTGAATTTAAAGGAAGCATTGAAATTATTAAAGGGAGATGCAAAATAAAATCAGTAGTATTTTTGATAATTGCTCTGACATATCGCGATGAAATAAAGCAATATCTTTTTAGAAATTATTGCACTGAAAATTCAGATATCGCCCTGGTGGAAACTGCGCTTTAGTATACGTATTTAAAAACATCGTGAAGTGTGGTTAAGTACATAGGGTGTGTGGTTATCATTAACGTTTTATCAAGATTGAAAAAACCATTTGTTTTGAGTAAGATCTTTATATATTTTCCATATGTTTATCAGTAAGACTACATCAGATCAAAACAAAATTCGTGTGAAGTTTACAAGGAATCAATAGTTTCTTAATTTTCCCACTTCGATGATCGTGAATATCATATGCGATTTCTAATTATTTTATGTGGGAAAAGTTCACGGCCAACCTCGTTTTCAGAGCTTCTTTCAAAAGCGAAAAGAAGGCCTGGGAACGAGGTTGGTTTACAGCATCTAGCAATAAGTATAGCAGAAAGTTTTGCAAACGCAAACTTTTTCCGATTTCGCATATTGGGGGAGTGAGGAAAAGATACAAAACTTTATTGAATATTTCGCTAAAGTTGATTTCTATTTATTTTAAAGAATT
>JAULBZ010004225.1:0-15085 GCA_032360805.1 Neoturris breviconis | reverse complement strand
AAATATAATCATGACGTCACACAATATGCTAACTCTCCATTTATGACGTCATATTTTCTAACTCTCCACTTTTTTTTTCTAACTCTCCAAAGTGCAAACTCTCCACTTATACGAACTCCCAAACTGATCCCTTTTCATAAATAGATTTTGAATCTATACCCACGTTCAATAAAAAATTACATATAAACGAGATAATTACAGTGTATCGGGATGAGAAATCGAGTATGCGCCTATTCTTTCACCTTATCTATATTTCCCGCGTGAATTTTGTTTGTTATGGTGTTTCGGAAGATGACCATAAGATCGTCAAGAAAACTGAGAAAGCATTGGAGACTTTTTAATCCTCTGCGGGATATTTATATTTGTTTTATTTTTCAAAATGATAGTGGGAGGAACTTTCCCTTTCCGAAGATTCTCAGACACGCTCTAACGCCATTTTGGATAACCCAGCATTACACAATAGTTGTCAATCATAGTAAATTGATAATAAGAAACTTTCCGTGTGCTGTGAGCCCACACTATGGCGCGCCGAATAGGACTTTAATACTTTCGTCAAGAAATATATAATTATACTTAGTCTTAAAAATAAACTTCCTTTCCAAAATACGATACTATCTATCAAAAACAGCAAAAAATAAATATTTCTTATGACTCTGCTTTAGAGCATACACAAACACTTTTGTAAATGTCGCAACCCAGTGAACGGTGGTCTGGGCTTTAATAAAATATGGTTCTAATAATGTAATCAAAAAAAGCACTTACTTTTGCGAGATTTGAGATTATAACGAAAATATTCTGAAAAAAGTAGATCCTTACAATTTTTATAAAACATCCTTTTTTCAACTATCAACTATTTTTTTTTTTGACTTCCTCGTTTTTGAAACTTTCTTTTTTAAAACTTTCAAATTTCTGTTAGACTTAGTCTAGACCTATGGTATATATGTCCTTACCACGTGACACGAGTCTCGCTTTCTCAAGAGTGGGAATAGTAGAGTTGGTGGGTATTTCTCCGTGGAAAAGTTGATACATTTGGATCAACTATAAAAAACACATCTTTTAAAGATTCTTGAATGGCTTTACTTTTACTACATTTAAAGGCTTTCGCTTTTTCTTCTACTCTTCTTTTTTGGCCTCCATACATCCACTATATTGGGGTTGGCCCACCGCGATCAACAGTTGTGTTTGTACTTTGCTGCTAGGTGTTGTGATAGTGATGGTGGTGGGACGCTGCTTTCCTTTACGAATAATTGGGTATAACCCTCTGAGCTGTTCATCTACATTTACAATATTCAGTCTTCTCGGAACATCTACTATTTGGTCAAAGATTTTACCAAACCGCTACCAGAACCTTGCTTGTCAGCCATTTTTCCTGCGGCACAACATGCTTCCAGTGTGCTTCCAGTTTTTGACAGTACCGGATAATCAAGAAAAACAACGTATAGACCTAAAAGTTTAACTGCTAATTCAAGCATGCGTAAAATAATTTAAACTAAATTAAATTTATGCCATAGTAATTTCTGCAGGATGCATTGCCTTCCAGTGAATGTGTTATTTTTAAAGGGAAAGTGTTATTTTTAAAGAGAAAGTATTATTTTTAAAGATAAAGTGTTAATTTTGGAAAAAGAAAGTAGTATTTTGGAGAAAGTATTTATATTATTGAAGAAAGTATTATTTTTCGTTGAAAGTAATAAATTCCTATTCGGCGTGCCATACCACACAGCGGAAAAAAAACTTATTTATTACTTTAACCCTATTTTTACTTGGCTTTTTAGGGCTCAGAGAATCTGGGGAGGGGAGGGGGCAATCTTGATCCCAGTGCTTCTTCTCTCTTTCAACTGAAGACGAGAGAGAAAGAAAGCCCTGGCAAGTATTAGCTCATGTGATCAAAAATTACTCAAATAGTGAGTAATTAGCTATGCAATAAAATAATAATTATGCACGAATTATCTTAATTATGCCATTTTCATGACGTAAAAATTGTGCTGAGGTGTTAAAACAGTCATAATCATTTTTGGTATTAAATAAGCATGGCATGCTGAAGGGTACCAGCAAATGTTAAAGCAAAACATGTACCATAATTTTAAAAACACTAATCATTATCATAATCTATTTTAGTGAATAAAAAATACACAACTAATCATATTCTCAAATGTTTACCATGTGACCTAATACTTGCCAGGGCTTTCTTTCTCTCCCGTTTCCGCAAATTTAGACGTCAAGAGAGAAGAAGCCCTGGGATAGAACTATAGTAGCTGTAGTGTTGAAACTTTCCAGAAAGTTGGGTCAACCCATGCATAATAAACATTTTTCTATAATTATTTTGTGATGACGTCATTACTTGATGTCGTCAGGGAAAAACAGGTGGTGCAAAAAAAAACTGTTTTAATTGACTGTTTTATGCTACTGTGCTGATTTCCTAAAAGTTAATACGCGTGGGAGAGGGGGGTGGAAATATTTCCAAAAATTAATAAGTTTATTTGATACTGCAGAGTAACTCATATTTTCTTATATCAAATTTCTATTCTATGTATTTTTATTCCTTTTTATCTTTTCTCCTTTTTAAATCCAGTGGCCTTGTCTTTTTGATAATGTATTAAAATTATCATATCATATCTGTATATTCTTGTTTCATATAATAAATATTGCTTTGGCGTTCCATGCAAAACTGCTGACTGCTTTGTGTAGTCACTGTGACGAAAACGTAGCGACAGTGACTATGTGTGTGTGTGTACGCTTTGGGATACGACACGTCGGTTTCAGAAGGTCCCAATCTTAGGAAGAATAGAGTATTCATTCATTATTGATCATTACATTCGTAGATGTTTAATACTGAACCGGTAGTAAACATGAAAAAGTTGTAACTGATAACAGATTGGGTTGAAGACCTTTCATAGAGGTTTATCAAATTCTTCAGCAAGCATCGTTTTTTTTCGCTAGAATATTGTAGGACATTGACCTAGTTTCATTCTTGAGCAAGATATTAGCGGGGAAACGTCGGGACTCATTCTCTAAAGGGTAGATGACAAAAGTGGGAACCACAAATATTAACAGGAAAAAAAGTTATGGATCAACAAAAATGCCGCGGGCACTTATGCCCCCTCCCTATAACTAATAGAGTTAACAGTAGGTGGAGGAGGGGAGGTCTAAAATAGACGATTTTAAGTGATCGGTACTTTTCTCCTTTACTGGTTATGAGAATCTTGATATTGGAATCGTCTCTATAGCTCATTTATAAGGTGCCTGCTCAGAAAGAACATAAAATAGGTGAATGTAACACCTCGATAAAAAATAAGCTGAAACAAGATCAGTCCAGATTATTTCATTGGTTGTTTTTTGGGCTTGATTAGTTACATTTGCAGGTTTAGAGATTTATTGTTAGGTTAAGAGCAAGTTTAATTAAATGTGATTTATTGGATCAGTATGTGTAATGGATCCACTAAAAGTGCGAATCAAATATCACCTAAGATGTATATCAACCAAAACTAAAACAATGGTTAAAAACTATACTGAGACTTCTTCTCACAGTACGTTGTCACTCTTTCTTTATTTCGCTGCGCCTGCAGAAATTAATTTGCATCGTGTAAGTTCTTGTTCAGGGATAATAAGCACTCAAAAATTAGGTTTGTTTCTATCGTTGTTCATATTCATTCAAATTAATCTACTTTATGGATTCTAGAATTTTAATTTAGAATTTCTTATTTTTGCTGACTCGTCATCAATCATCATAACAGATTAATAATCCTAATTGGATTGCTAATGGATACTAGTTAATAGCTGTCGAAAACTGTCTATTCAGAGCAAATTATATTCATGGATGAGATCAACCTCGTTCCCAGGGCTTCTTGCCTTTTTGAAACACGGAAGAGCTCTTCCGCTCTTCCGTGTTTCAAAAAGGCAAGAAGCCCTGGGAACGAGGTTGGGATGAGATATCTTTGCTAATTAATATCAGGAAGTAACTGCTTTTACATTTAGCTCTCTCACGCTTGAATCTCTTCTGAACGTATTGGGGAAATAAACTTTCGTAAATAGAGCAAAAAAAAGAATTATTAAATTATAGACTAGTTTATAAATTTGACAATAAAAAAAATCGATTCTATAAGCAAACGCATAAATAATGAGACATTTCATGGATTTTGGTGAGTAATACACACCCCAATTAGATTTTAAAACGACCCTAGAGATTTATCGAGTAGATTTCAGACAGGGCTTAGGATCTTAGGTGTTTTTGAAAACTCGACAAACTCTGCTGTCCCTAGAAGCCTAGTACCCAGGCTCTTGGAACATATTCGATTTTTTGTGTGTTTTTTTTCTGCTACCTAAAATTTAAGGCTTTTTATCTAAGTCGAAATTCGGACATTTTGCTCGAACTTTACCTTGTCTCAAATATTTGTGTGAGTGCTTTTAGCTTTATTTAAGGTACTAAAGGTATTCACTTTGGTGTGGCACTTTTTTCTTATTTTTCTCATCTTCTAAAATTTCATGTAAATTATTTTTTGTGAAACATAATGATTTGTTTAAAAACATAGCAATCAAAAAATGGCCAATGATAGAGCCCAAAAAAACTTAGTGGCATCCCTGATGCATTAAAGGTCGCTGACATAATTCCAGTTCATAAGAAATGCAGTTCAACCCATAAAGCAAATTACAGACCCATCAGTTTACTGCCATCAGTGTCCAATGTTTTTGAAGGACTGATAGCAAACTAAATGTCTGACTTTCTAAATCCACAGTTGTCTAAATACCTATGTGGTTTTCGAAAAGGATACAGCCCTCAATATGATCTCTTGAACATGTTACGAAATTGGCAATTCTCCATAAAAAGGTCTAGGAAAGTCGGTGAAGTACTATTGTATTTTGTCTAAATCCTTTGACTGTCTTCCTCATGATCTGCCTGTAGCTAAATTAGAAGACTATGAATTTGGAATAAATAGTCTTAGATTTCTGTTGAGTTACCTTAGCCACAGGAATGGTTAGAAGTTCTTCTGGAAGTGTTCCTCAAGGTTATATTCAATTAGTGGCACTAGTATATGTAACTTCGGTGATGACAATACCTTGTATGAAGTTGGAAGTTGGAAGTTGTGTCCAAGGACACACTGACGTAGTTAAATTCTATTATTCTCATGCAACGTACTGAACGTTGCTGCACGCAATTGTGAAGCTATTGATTGATTAGTAGCAACAATCTCTCAAATAGAAAGTGAGACAAATTACGAATTTTAACAAGCAACATACACTATAGTGTATACAAGTAAAATGTAACTAACTAATTAAAACGACCTCGGGAATAACCAAGAGTTTTATCCGAGTAGACTTAAGACTGGGCTTGTGATCTCGACAAATTTTATTGTTTCCAGCAGCCTAGTACCCATGCTCTTGGAACAAATGTGAATTTTTGTGCTGTTTGACTTGCCATAGATATGGACTTGCTAATCAGATTTTGAGGCTTTCCGTCACAATTGAAATTCCATATTTTTGCTCAAATCTCACTTTGTCTCAAAGATTTTTGTGGGGGATTGTAGACTAGAGAATAGTCGGTATGCGAGGTAGTCAAGCTAAGAAAATCGGAAGATAAAACGGGAGAAGGGCGATTTTTTTTTTTTTCTCTCGTTTTTTTTTCCCTCGCGTTCTTTTCCTCCGGGCTGCTTACCGAGAGTCTAAAGCTCAAGAAAGCACCGTTTAACTTTAGATCGTCGAACAGTAATTAATATTAACAGCCCACCAGACGTTATTATTTTCTAACAGGTTCGACTAAAAATCGATATTTATAATATGAGCACAGCTAAAGATCGACATGTAAACACATCAACATTATGAACGGTACATGCTCTTCTAAAATTATCGTAGGCAGAAAACATGGTGAACCCATGTCTGGTTCTCGTCAAATAACTAGAAAACAGAGAAGTATTAGTATTTGATAGATCTTATACTCGCCTAGACTGGCTGTTGTTGAATTATAGCGCAAACCCGTATCTTACGGCGGAATATGGTAACTACGGTAGAAATGCGGCTGCGTGGGTTATTTGAGCAGCAGGTAATGTATGAGTATTGAATAAAAATAATCTCATCATACAATACATGTTATGTCTGATTTAGGTAATTAACACAATGCTAACATGTAGAGTATTGAATAAAAATAATCTCATCATATAATACTATGTTATGTGTAATTCAGATAATCAATACAAAGCTAGCATCTAGAGTATTGAATAAAAGATAATCTCACAATATAGTATTATGTCTGAATCAACAAGTTGGTATCTTAAATTGGTTTCATCAGTAGCTATATTGCTAGTTCGCTACCGAACTAATAGACAAGAGAATAGTCGAACTAAAAAATCAAGCAAAATCGAATTTACACGTAAGCCTGGCTACGACGATCTAAAGCTGCAAGCCCTTACATAAATGTTTGAGGCCAAGTGAAATTTGCGCAAAAATTCGGAATTTCTAGTTAGACAAAAACCTTAAATTTTGATTAGCATAACGAACTGTGCTAAAATTCGAATTTGTTCCAAGAGCCTGGGTACTAGACCGCGCTAGAAACAGCTTTTGGTGAGTTAGCAAAAACTCCTGATCTGAGATAAGTCCTAATGGACATCAGGTGGTCGTTTTCCGCTTTTAATTTTCACAATATTGCCTTCCTTGAGAAAGTATCAGAAGCAGCCAATGAGAGATGTTCTGAGGAATGGGTGTTCTTATTCTCTAGCTGAGATAAAATTCTGATTTTTTATTGTTGAACGCGTGCTTTTCAGAACAGCTCGGTAAAAGAACAGCTTTCCAGCTACACAAGACTCTCCCTAAACAATGTCCATTTTTGTCGTAAGAGCACCTTTATTTCCCAGCTTAATTCAGAATCGATTTATTCCAGAACAGGTCATTTTCCCAGCCAGAGCTTCTTCGATTTCCCAGCTGAGACAGCCAGCTTAGAACAGATCATTTTCCCAGCCAGGAGATAATAAATAGGGAAAGAACAGGTCAAATCTCTAGCTGTACCTTTTTTTCTGGAACCTAAGAACAGGTCTAATTCCTAGCCGGTATACCCCCTCAAAACCCCCAATTTTTAAGAACACCTCCGTTGGCTGCTTTCGATAGTAAGCTGAGAAGAGTGTATAGTAAGCTGAGAAGAGCGTATAGTAAGCTGGGAAGAGCGTATAGTAAGCTAAGAAGAGTGTATAGTAAGCTGAGAAGAGCGTTTAGTAAGCTGAGAAGAGCGTATAGTAAACGCTCATCTTCAAAGAGGTTGATATCTAAGCCTCTAGTGCTGAGAAGAGTGAATAAGAGTGTATAGTTAACCGCAAGAACTAAACATTTCTCATCTGGTGTTGTCTTAGCAAAGCAAGCTTTGCGGAAGAAATCGGAAAGTTTTGTGGCGAGAATTTTTATCTTACTTTTCCTATATATATATAAGAATTTTAGAAATAAAAAGTTTACAGAGGAAAAATCAACCCAGTGGTCAATAACTTGTTCAAAGTCTGCAGTAAAGAAGTTTTTAACTTTGCTCTAGTATCTTTTACTGTGGACTTTGAACAAGATTTTAACCACTGGGTAATCTATCTAATCTTTTCTGTATGTTGATAAATTATTTAATCTCGTCCTTCGGTATAATTAATGTGGCAAACGATAGCAACCCGCGTACAAGTGTTAATAGCATAGAACTTTCGAAATTCAGATTAGCAGAAGAGGACGATTACTGGGTACGAAGTTGGAATACAGTGATGTAAAAAAGACATGAAAACCCTTAGATATGACAAAATTGAGAGACATATGAAAATGAAAGATAGCAGTACTGTTTTAAACACCTGCTTGGGCTTCACCTTGCAGATAAATAATGTCATATAATTGTTTCAATTTTTTTCTGGCCTTCCTAATAGAATATCTTTTTCTTATTCGGTTTCAAAACTACAACTTTCCAAGGCAGCTCGTCCAGGTGAGATCTCGGTAGTAATACTTAAAACATGCACCTGTTATTTCCAAAGTTTTTAATAACGTCTGGTACAAAGGTCTCATACATAAATCTGCCTACGGTATTTCTGCTAAACTTCTTTTTCTTATCACATCATGTCTTTCTAATCGTAAAATAAAGGTTGTTCTAGACGGGCAATCTTCTTCAAGACTCTGTGCTTGGTCCAACTTTGTTTCCAATTTTCATAAATGATCTTCCTCCCTAATTGACATATATGTAGATGACCCCACCATATTTACACATCTACATCCTCAACTAAAAACATTGATACTGTAACAACCAATCTAACTTCTGATCTTTTAGCTGTTGTTGAATAAGATAAGAAAAAACCAAACTCGTATCCTTCCATCATTATAAATCCTTCTTTTTCCGCAATCACTATGAATGGAACCAACCTAAAATAGTCAATTTCTTTTTTGATTGTTTAACTGGCTTAAAACTTACTGATGACTTAAAGTGTTCTGAGAAATAGGTGTTCTTATTCTCCAGCTGATCTCCATTTCAGTATTTTTACTACCATACGCGTATATCTCAGAACAGCTCGTTTTCCTAGCTAGAGAAGAATCAAGTGTAGTTAGTATTTCCAGCTGAGTAAGACTTTCCTAAAACAGTAGCTACTTTTGTTGTATGAACACCTCTATTTCCTAGCTCGCTGCAGAAACGACCCAGAACAGATCATTTTCCCAGCCAGAACTTCTTCGATTTCCCAGCTGAGACAGTCATCTGAGAACAGATCATTTTCCCAGCCAGGAGATGGTCAATAGTGAAAAAACATGTCAAATCTCCAGCTGTACTTTTTTTCTGGAATCTAAAAACAGGTCTAATTCCCAGCCAGTATACCCTCTCAGAACACCTATTTTTAAGAACACCTCCGTTGGCTGCTTTCGTCAATTGCTAAAAATGCCTCAAAGATGGTTGGCTCTTTTCATCGTTTACGTAAATGTCTATCCCTAAGTTCAATCCTCCATCTCTACAAGAGCGAGCCAAATTCGTCCAACCATGGAATATCTGGGGAGGAGCTTCTCAACGATCACTATCATCACTTGACTGGTTTAACGTCGTCTTCAAGGGTGTAGTAGTACTCAACCCTTCATCCTCTTTCACATCGTCAAATCGTTTCTAGCCTCTCTCTTTTCTATCGTTATTTCTATGGTAAATGCTATCACGAACTAAACTTCCATGTTCCTCCTCTTTGTTCTTTCACTCGAGAAATTCGCTTTTCCAAATTATGTTCCAATTACCTGTTCTTTCTCGACATTCCTAAATCTCGTTGTAAATTTCATGAAACTATCTTCTTTCCTCATACTGCAAAACTCTTTGCTCCATGATTCGTTTCCCTCTTCATATAATCTGGCGATATTTAAACCAGTTTAAACTAAACGCAAGTGTAAATAAATTTCTAATCTCAATGAAATTGCAAATAGGATATTTTTAATAAATGAAATGAAATTTTACACTAACCATAGATATACACTAACTCTATATATTTTTATATTAAATTTATATTCTATATATTTTTAATCTCTTTCGTTTTTTCTCCTTTTATAACCATTTGCAATCCAGTGGCCTTGTGGCCTTGCTTTAGGTGACCAACAATAAAAAAGTGTCAGTGCCGTATTTGGAATTTGAAGTTGCAAAAACCTACTCCCGTCAGAAGAAGTAAAAAACAAAGATTATGTTAGAAATTACAAATGGAGATAACTTAGTAGATTTATATTGGGAAACAGATTTTCCAACCATCTGTAATAACAGGAATTTTGTTAGCCCTCAGGTCACACCATGGTGATACATAAGTCCACAGTAAATAAATGTAACCCCATAAAAGTAGATGCTCCAATCCTAAATTCTTACAGTACTGAGTGTAGACTACAGACTGTGCTACCGTAATCGCGTACACATTCAGTGAAAGAGCCATTATTGGGTAATCGCGTACACATTCAGTGAAGGAACCATTATTGGGTAATCGCGTACACATTCAGTGAAGGAACCATTATTGGGTAATCGCGTACACATCCAGTGAAGGAACCATTATTGGGTAATCGCTATACACCCAGTGAAGGAACCATTATTCGGTAATCGCGTACACATCCAGCCATTATTGGGAAACCTTATCCGTATACCGTAGAACACCTATAAGCTACCATATTTGGTAGTATTGCACCAAATTTCAAACAACAGCCTACCTACGCTAGCTGTGCTGGTTAAGACATCTTAAAGACATTTTCTGTTAAAAACTGTTTTGTGATAATGCTCAATATGAGCTTAAGAGATCATAGAAAATGTAAGATTTACATTCAAACTTACTGATGCGTACGATAATGAAACAAATTATTAATTAAGAACGAAACGAACTTTAGAACAGTCTTACAAATTAATGAGATCAATTGAATTATCCCAATAAGGAAATTTATGGGAATTCAATTGTTACTATGGGAAACAGAAAATAAATAAATTACACATATATTTGAGATTATTAACAAAGAAATAGTAAAGGTAAGGAATATACTGTAAATGATAATTCGATCTCGCAACAGTCGTAAGAAGAGTACAGAAATTTACTGCGATAGAGCGAATGTTAAGGTTGGTATCACATGCAGGGATTGATTTACAATACCAAATAGCTACTAAAAATTTTGCGACAAAATGTTTTGCAAAGTTTTTTGGATGATGGGAAAATTTGATACAAATAACAAAACGGTGTTATTTTGTGTACAAGTTTAAAATTGTGATGCTACTTATGCCAAGGAACAGCAAAAAATGTTCCAAATAGCGAAATTTTTGAATTAGGGGTGGTTTATACTATTTCTTTGTTAATAATCTCAAATATATGTGTAATTTATAAGCAAATTTTAGGGATCGGAAAGTTTTTTAATTAGCAAAATTTTGAATTAAGCAGCGTTCGAATTTAGCTGCAATTAATTGTTTCTTCAGTGAGAAAGTTTCTTTATGTATTTCACCTACTTGACCTTCTTCTGCTTCTGGCTATAAGTTCCTTTAACATTGCGGATAATTTATAATTAATATAATATAATTTTTAGCCATAGCTATCCTATTGAAACATACTCTAGCAGAACTAAGTATGATTATTTTCCCTTTTTAGATGGGCAAAATGGACGCTGAAAAGCCTGTTACTAGGGAAGAGCTTGAAGATCTAGGAAAGGATGTTGGTTTTCCAAAACGTTACGTATTGGCATTGATGGTGTTTCTTGGTTTCTGTGTGCTATATGCATTACGTGTAAATTTAAATGTTGCCATTGGTGCTATGTGTAATAACCATACAATATATGAGAATGGTTTTTATGTGAATAAGGTAAGATTCGGTATTAACACAGCGTGAACGATTTGCGTATATGATTCCGTATCTCCGTATTCGGAATGCGTTTTGCCGCACGGAAAATACGGTATTTGGTAGTCTTTACAAGGCAGCACTCACTCGCTTAGTAGATGCCTCACGAAAAGCCAGTCCGAAAATATGATCCCAGATAAAATGTAGGAAAAGTATAAAAAGTATATAAAATCTTAATCAGAACAGAAGCTCTTTAAAAACATCCGGAGGGGGCAATTTTGCCTCCCCAAAAATTATTAAGTTAAAATAAAACAACATTGCGTAGCTACAACGTGTTATGTTTACGACAGATGCACTGGACACCAATTATTTTTTCGATTAAGCGACTGCACGTATGAACCAAGCTTTGTATAAGCACACATACTTTAATAAGCACCTACCTTCCAGGAGTAAATATTAAATAAACGCCCACCTTCCAGGAGTACGTATTAAATAAACGCCCACTTTCCAAGAGTGAGTATTAATCGAAGCGCTTAATTGATATATTAATATTGTATATTAACTTTATAAAACTTTTCTTAGGTGGCAGAATTTGAATGGGATTCTAAATTACAAGGTATGTTGTCTTAAATTGATTTGACATCTCTCTAAATTGACTAAACTAATGAAGACATTTAATTGGTAGAAAGTTGCGTCACACGATGTGTTTTCTACAAATGGTATGTCTTCTCTTGACTTTTGCATGTAATATTTCGCTTAAAAAGTTTCGTCACTCATAATCGATGAATTTTTAGCTGATAAGGTATGTTACAAAAAATAAACAAGAGAATTAATATTTTAGCCTTATTACCCCGCAAGCTTCGTTACCCCGCAAAAATAAAACGAATAAAGCTTTTGAAACCGGTTGTGATATTTTTGCTTCTACGGTGAAAAGACGACGTGATTTTAAACAATAAAAAAAATACAGTTAAGCACAACTAAACAGAAAGACTACAATCCAATACAGCGAAACAGAAAGACCTAGGATCCAACACGACATATAGCTGATAATTAGCTACTATGGAGGGGAAGATTGGAAAATTATTTTTTTCAGCTAAAGAAAAAAGAAACAAACAAAACAAACTGAAATATTAACAAACTGAAACGTTTGTTTCTGACAGAGAAGAGGTAGCTACTGAGCTAGAGATTGTAATCAAACATATTTCTTGTATTTTGTGCGTCTTATTAAATCTTGATGGGACCGACTAATTTGATCAATTTATGCGCGTTTTCGAGTTATAAGTGTTCGAGTTATAAGTTTTCGAGTTATAAGTGTTCGAGTTATAAGTTTTCGAGTTATAAGTTTTCGAGTTATAAGTGTTCGAGTTATCCGTGTTCATCTGAATATTTAGCATAAACCAATTTACGCACGCGACATCCAATCAATGTGAAAACAACATCATGACGTCACTCTCAAGTTATTTTAACGTTGATGAATGTCGTGTGCATGCTAGGCAGCAAGATTTGCTCACATTGAAGTAAATGTAATTGTGTATATTATTTTCGTGTTTCAAAATGTATAAACTATGTGTGTTTATGAGAGACTACTGAATACGGTGTTATCAAGAATTCGTAGACAATCGTATTGTTAAAACCTGTATAATTGTGTATTCAACAATCTTCCATACCATGTGTGTGTATTTATAAGATACTAGTAAATACTTCCGTGTACGACCTTCTAAATGTCTTTCACGCTGTGTTTTCTGTGTTTGTATAAAATTTAAATATATAAGCTCGATCAGTAACGCTGACATCTAATCAATGTCAAAAAAATACTTCGTTTTGGCTTGTACCCAGTGGACAAAAACTTGTCCAAAGTCAGCCGTAAGCACACTAGAACAACGTTGAAAACATTATTCTGACGTCTTCACTGCGGAATTTGAACAAGTTCTCACCAACTGAGTATAAAAGTTTGAATATCAGAAGATCATGACGTCATAAAACACTACAATAGTTTTATAAACGCCAACGTAACTAATGACAACATCATAAGAAAAGAATTCTGTTGTTGGTTAGCATGGTTTTTTGGTATTCCCCACAAAGAACCATTAGTGGTTGATATACCAACATCATCAGTGGTCGTAATTCTGACAGTTGACGATGTATCCTCTAAGTTCTGAGTTGTTTGTGAACCTTCCGTTGATGCACTTGTAGTAGATATAGCAGCAGTAGAAGAAGGGTTTGATGTTGTTGAGATTTCGGATGTACTTTGAGATGATTGCGTACTTGTGTTAACTGTCGTTGAATTATATGGTCCAGTAGAAACACTTGCATCAGTTGAAGACACATTTGTTGCAGTAGTACTTGTGGTCGTAGTATTTCCTGCAGTAACAGTGGACGCAATTGTACTCGAAGCACTCGTAGTTGTTGCAGTATTAGTTACTGTAGCAACAGAGGAAGTACCAGAAGCACTCGTAGTTGTTGCAGTATTAGTTACTGTAGCAACAGAGGAAGTACTAGAAGCACTCGTAGTTGTTGCTTGGAGAATTGTAATATTACATCCATAGTATTTATTTACTCTTAACTTGTCTTTATAACTTAAACCAATCGAACTTCCTAATATTTGTTCATGATCACCTATTGCATACATTGTCATACTACCTTGACCTTCAATTAGGTAACCAAATTCGTCAATGTGTTTTGTAAATGTATATCTAAAAGAAAATAAGATTCTTATTGATTCTTAGGATGAAATATTTAAATTACTCTTGGGTCTTGAGGGGAGAACTGGAATAAGCGGGTAGCAAGGAGTTTAGTTGGGCAGCTTGTAATAAACGGAGGTCTAGGAATTTAGCTAATAGAATATATTTAACAATGTATTGATGTCTCTTTAACAATTTGTAAACAATTTCTATTTTACAGAACAACGCAGTATTTACCTTTCATAGTGCATTATACTCTGAATGTCGTAACTTATATTTTGTAATGATTTATCGTTAGGATGAGTTAGATTGAACCTCTCAAAAGCTGATTCGGATCCTAAAAAGTAAATTGTATATTTTTAAAAGAGTGTATTAATATAACTTGAGAATAGAATGCTTAAAGGTGATTTCCACGAGACAGAAAATTCGCCACGAAAGCCAAAAGAAGACATTTCATTTGTAGAAATTGACGTCACACAGGCTTTATGTTACTGTCGCTTGTGTACTAGAAGGTTGTACGGTTGATTCGACGGAGTCATGTTATATACACACGTCGACATTTGTTAGACATTATCTACACGTACGAAACATGTATAAGTAAAAAAAAAGAATTGAAAATGAGTATTTGACATTAAGCTAATTAGTTTAATTTCGTCGTACCATATTCCCCCGATGCAAGCCCACCCTGTACGTACGCCCATGGGCTTAGTCCCGGGACTAAACCTATGGGCTTAAACACCAACGATTTTTCACGTTCACAATTGCAGAAGAATCTCTTGACAAGTTCACAACTTTCCCTGCTTTTCTTGTTGTACAAATGTAATCCAAGGCGAGTTTCTCAAAGTCCAGTTTAATTAAGCCCATAGGCTATGGTAGTCAATTTCTATACTCAGCATGTAATCCCATGGGCTTACATTCGAAGAATACGGTACCACTTTTATTTGGTTAGTATATAATATTTTATAAATGAATCTTAGATTTCGGAAAAATGCATAAGGAATAAATGCAGCAAAAAGAATGTCGAATACGGCCCCGTATAGCCCGTGGTATACCGTGTTCCGAAATCCAGTGGGCAAAAACTTGTTCAAAGTCCACACTAAAGTCGTTAAAACAACGTTGAACGACGTTGTTCTAACGTCTTTACTGCGGACTTTGAAC